>JBBCBC010000007.1:14274742-14462791 GCA_037126765.1 Stenogyne calaminthoides
TCTGGAACTTCTCTTTGACCACCACACTTAATTTGTTCGAGTATCACAATTTTCCATCCACCCAAAAAAGTATTTATGGGTATCTTTGTTCTTGACTTCTTTAGGATGAACTTAACTTTGAAAATCACGTTCAATTATAGTTTGAGATTTAAAATTAAATTTTAAAATCATCTCCTATAAAGTACACCTACACCCCTATTTTTCACAAAATTCAATACAATCACATCACTATTTTTTCTCACTTTCAACACAATATATAATATAATATCATATCGTCATTATTAGCGTTGATTTGACGTAAAATAAAATCTCACCTTATCAAAATCTCCAAACAATCACACATTTTTACTATTCATAAAAGACTTTTTTCAAATCCATAGGGATTTGAAAGCGTATTCCTTTTCCACACACCTAGTTCCAAAACAAACATACCCTATATGTTTGGATGAAAATTGTCTTCAAAATCATTGTGAATAATTTTTAAATTAAAGAGAGTATGTAATCTATCAAAATATATGAAACATACTTGATTTTATCTGAATTTTAGTTGATCAGATTTTTTTATGGCGTCAGACTTGTTACCGTTATCACTCCCGACGACCATCATAATCCTGACGTTATGTCATCAATCTTGACGTCATTAGCTCTGTGTCGCCGTCGATATTTTAGCCTAACCAGCATATGCTCTAAAAACTAAGAAAATAAAATAATTCTTTTTTGAAATTGATTTGTGAAATTGGGTATTGACCCAACTTTGACTAGACTAAATTTTCAAGATGATGATCCATTTGTGGAAAATAGAAACAAGTTGTAAATTCATAATCTACGTTTCAAGTAGATTGATTTGATGAATTAATTTGCTCAAAACCAATTTAGGGTGAATGTGTTATTAATACATTAAGTTGACAATTTATCATTAAAGTTGAAGAATAAATTGTGGGAGGGGAATGAAAATCTCACTCATCCTGCATAGGAAAGTGGATAAAGGAATTTGTGTCCTTATTAATATATTTGTAGTATGAAAAAATCATTATTGATTATGGTATAGTCTTTACAGTTGGCAAAGACTAACTTAAATAGTTTATTGACCCTTGCACTTACGTCGTGATGCATTGGGCTCTTTGAAACCTTGACCTTTATTTTTGAAGGTAGGCGGCTAAAGCCGTGGCTCGTGGTTAATGGGCCATGTGTGAACCAACACCTGAACTCCTTGTAGTCTGTTACTGACTCGTGGGAATCGAACTTCAGTCGACCGGAAACTCATGACAAAAGCGTCTTGTGCTGACTCATTGAAATGAACTATAAATCTAAATTGGAGGAATCATTAATTAAGTGATTAGGTGACCCGGGTTGATCGGGTAATGAATCGGCAAGGAGTCACGGCGAGCAGCCGGTATGAAAAAATCAAATATGAAACATTGGATCTTGATCTAATCCAAGAGACTCGTTAGGACTGGAAATTCATCGTAGAAAGTTGCAACAATTCACCAAACAACACCACAACTTTCTTCAACTATTATAAATTCCCGGTCCCAGTTTCCATTTTCAATCATCCAAAAATTACAAAGCATTAGGTCAGACTGTAAACATTCTATCAATCTAGATTTTGCATTAGAAGTCGTGGTCAAGAAATTTGGATACCCGAGTCCGCCGCCGATAGCTTTCGATTAAGAAGTGCAACGATAAGTGAATGCGAAATTTATGATGAAAGTTCCAAAACACATGGGGACCAACCGACCAATTTGGTTAATGACCGATGTTTATATTACTCCGCTATAGGAGACCGCTTGATAATGATTGTATAGAACAACCGATGAAATAAATAGGTCACATATTGAGGGGGAAACTCAATATGTATAGGTCGATCCAAGACTCAAAGGACAAATTGATATCCCGACAGCGGACGCAATGATTAAGAAAAGTTAAGATCGATTGCTCGACCGTCTGATATTCACCAAGTCATGTAGATCAAACTCTCGAATAATCAAGATCGGACCGGAAGACCTACATCACCGAAATCTGCTAGTTGAAGCTGTTGACCGCACTGAAGACTATCGGTGGTAGATCGATCACCAGACCGATCAGTCAAATTTCACCAGTGAAATCGATGTTTCACCTAATCATACGCCTATGATCCGAACAAGAAGAATGTCGCTCTTAGTTGGAAGAACAACTCGAAAAATTAGTCTCATATCCAATAAGAACAAGACACGATGATCGAGCCGATAATTGCGGGATTTCGGCGTCTCTCTGCGTAATGGCTCTGAAAGTACAAATTCACGCTTTTGGCCGTGGTTCGGCTCGTCATCAAGCTCAAGAAGTCTACCAAATATAGCCACGAATTCAAATTGCTCTCCAACTCTTTGATTTCAAAGGTCTATATATATGGGATTACACTTTAGGTTAAGAAAGCGGAGACTCGAACAATTAAGAAGCCTGCTAATTTCTCGATTCCGCACAAGAACACGAACAAGAAGATTAATTTTTTATTAAGTGTTCATCCCATAAGATTCTTAGCATAGTAAATCTTTTCATCTAAATTAAGAAAGTTGCTTATACGCAAAGAAAAGATTTCATAGTTGGAATAAAAACAATCTTACCAAACCCCGAGTTAGGTTTAAGTTGTTTATGCAAGATTTTAGACTAGGGTTTCTAGTTCCGATCTCGGGATCCATTGAGTGTGAACTAACCTTAAACATCTAATCGGTAATCTGGTCGACTTACACATAAAACAAAGTCCGATTGGTTAAGTAGGTGCCCCTTGTGATAGGGGGAAGTGGACGAGGATCTGGTTTGTCGAACCACTATAAATCTTAGCGGCTTACCGCTTTGATTAACCGATTACAATAATCGCGACACACCCCTTTAAAGTCGTCGATATATTGGGAAGTTGAGATCGATTTAGCACCAAGCTTCGACGATCAAACGCGTGACACTTCATCAAACCGATTAAAAGATTAACCTTGGAATCGATTATCAAAACCGGTTTTTCACGGGTAAAACTTAAGCTTCCAAGACACATCGCTTAAACCGATAGTTACTAAACCCGACCGCTTCAGCGACGGTAGAAGTCAAGTTATCACCCAAACCGATTCACTCGCCACTGATCAAAGTTTTGCCCTTCACACACCGATTTGGTAATAAAGTTTTTTAAGTCTATTCACCCTCCCTAGAAACGCCTCACAAACCCGTTCGGGACCTACAAGTGGTATCGAGCGGTTGGTCTTGCTACGCAATAACGACCAGGTATCATCGATTCTTGAGGGAAGAATCTTTGTGGTCAATCGAATCGATCTTGAAAAACCATTTTTAAAACTCATTCATTTTCCAAAATCACCAAAGATGGATAACACCTCGGGTATGATCATGATCTAGCGGGGTTCTCAATCGATGAGTATGCAGATTGGGCCCGCTATATATGTCCAACCATCTAAGTTCGATAAGCGGCGAATGATGGAAGTCATCGAAAGAGGACCCATCATCATTTATTACGATAACCCTCAAGTTTGGAGGAGATCCGGTTTTTTGCACCGGAGTCTTAAAGTAAAAAAGCCGGCTTTGATGGATGCGGAAGAAAGAAAGTCAAGATACTCTAGATACTATCGCGAGGCATATTATCATGAAAACCATGGATAAGGTCACCAAGGAAAAGATTAAGTATCTCAAATCTGCGAAAAACAATGTGGATGCTCTAGCCGAGATATGCGAGGAAATGAAGCAGATAAAAGATACCGTCTTCATGTTTAACGGTAAAGTTAGAAAAACTCAAGATCTTAACGAAAAACCATCAACGAACTTCGATGGAAGGATTACAATGTCTATAAACAAGTTTCGAGAACTTGGTAGAGAGATGTCCGATAAAGATATCAACTACAAAAAAATCCTAAGGGTCTTCACCAAGAAATGGGACATGAAGGTCAAGGTAATCAAGGATTGCCAAGACATTTTCAAAAATGAAGCCAAGTAACTTGTTTTGAGCCTTAAAGCTCACGAGTTGGGATTTGATTGAAAGAGGACAAGTTCGATGAAGATGTAGGTGCTCACGAAGCCTCAACTTCAAAAATCATTTTAAGGCAAGGCAACCAAGAACAGAACGAAGGCCAACGAACCCTGGGAATATAGTAAGTCGAGTATCATCAGATCGCTTCGCTTACTGTGAAGCTTGAGAAGTCAAACGCCCAACTTGGTAAAGTATCGAAGATTTTATAGGACTATCAACATAGCCAAGAAGAGATGGTGAGATCACCAACGGATCTCCGTAAAAGAACTAGATCGGCGATCGGAGGGATCAGAGTAGATGAAAGGAAAAGAGATAGTCGACCGAGGAAGGAAGAGATAACCAATCGTATGCATAGCTCGGGACTATAATCGGAAGCGGAATTCAATTCGATAGGTCATACGTGAAGGGAAAGGATTCACCCGAAGGGAAAGGTTCGTGGATCAAGGAGTGCAGTTTCAACTGGCGGAGAAGCCAGTCACTAAGCCAGACCGCCTGCACTGACGCCAAGAGAAAGGGAAGAAAAGAGAAGGCGTAAGAGAGCAACGATATAGGGACAAAAGAGCTATGGTTCTTTGACACGTCGAATCGACGATTCCTATCTGCGCCTCCGAGGACTCGGGGATTCCTCTATAGAAGACCGCACCGTCGGCAGTCTTTGTTGACTTTATGAAAATGAAGATCCGATATTCTCTTTAGACGATGATGAGATCTCACTGATGGCGAGGGAGGACCAATGCGAGGGTAACCTCCAAACTGCTGTTTTCGTTACTACAAGTATCATTAGCACACTTGTTGGGGAGATCGACCTGCAACTCTACTTCGAGCAATTGCTTGGAGGATCTCTCCAATGCAAAGAGACACTTATGCTATAGTGGAAGTCGAAAATGAAGCTGAGAATTAGAAATAATCAGCTTGCTAAAAAGAGAATGATCTCGGTAAAAGTCTCGTAACTTGTCTGCTTTGAACCGCTCGAGAAGTGCAACTGAGGAATGTAACATTCGAAAGTTAAGGTTTTCGATCAGAGAAGGATCAAAGATCACCGGGTACTAACAAACAAGCGACAAAGTCGATGACTTCAAAATTCTTCAAGCAAAAATTCGATGAAGTCAGTTCCCAAAAGCATGAAAGTCCTAAATCATCGAGGATAATCATGCAGTTAAAAAAATAGAGGTTTTCACAAAAATCATCTAAAACATTTCAAGACATGAACACCTATTTTTGAACAACGATTAATAAGAAGGACTTGGCTATGAGAATCCTTCCACATCCTCAAAAGCCCCGGTGATTCATCTCAAAAGGTGTAATCGCACGAGTTTCGACAAAGATACACCAAAAGCCAAACATGTATCTAATAAGGAAAAAAGACCCGGTTGGAGGTAAAGGCGGTGCCTAACCGTAAGGGGAAGGTAAATGGACCCTAATTGGTAAAGCATCACTGAGAATCAAGAAGAACCCGGTTCTTTCCGAAGAGACCTCAACTCGATCAGCAGATCGTATCGTAAAAGACAACCCGAAAAGGGAAGTCCAACCGAGACCTAATCAAGGTCACCGTGATAATAAGCATGCTTCGTAAAACCGCCGAAAACCACCTATGCCAAAAAGATATGAATCTTTTGATGGTAGCAATCGTACCTACCCCTATAATAATAAAAAAATCTAGTATCACTTTTTGAACCACAATGGATAAAAAGAAGACAAACGTAAAAGATAGATCCCAAGTCTTCTAAGTCATCCAGGTTCACACTAATAATCATACAAAAAGCGTAAAGCATATAAAAGAGACGTATGATTATGTTGACAGTATGGGAGACAAATGGGCCTTCCGATCAAACCCGATCACAATAGAAGTGTTCTGCTTTGTATGGATTCCCAAAACTAAACCTAACCCTCAGACCCAATCCAAAAGGGGTACCTAAAGTCCGATCCGACATGAGGATCGCGTGGGTCTGGGTACATCGATAGTGGATGCTCAAGGCACACATTTAGAAAACCTCCTCCATTTCATACATAGTAACGAGAAAGGCCCGCGTGTACTTTTCGGTGATGATAACTTTGGTTATACCAAAGGGTTCGAACTCCAGAGAATGATGATGTACAAATAACCTGGAGTCTCGTGATGTCGAAGGTCTAAAGCACAACCTATTATCGGTTTTCTGGTCTGCGACAATCCGGATTCGGTGTTGAGTTCTCGACCGACCAATGCACTATCAAGAATCGAGCCACTCAATGTGATTTTTTTTGCTAAGCGGTTCAAGGAAAGGGCGATCTACACAAATTGATTGGAACAGCTTGCCCAAGAAATGCATACTCGATTGTCAAGAGTTCCAAAAGTAGAAATTGCGCTCGCAAAAAAGGATGAGCCATCCGAACTTTAAAACTCTTAATAAGATAACAAGGATGTCTCTAGTGGAAGGACTTAGAATGAAGTATTTTCAAAGGATCGCATATATCGCATGTCGGAAGGAAATGCGTCAAAGCTTCATTCAAGGAATTCGGGACCAAGATCAATCTTGCATTTGCTTCATATGGATCTATATTCGGACCGATTACACCATCGATCTCAACGACGAATATACTCCGTAATCGTGGATGACTATTCCAAGTTTACAGGTTATATTCTTACATAAGAAGAATGAGGACGACAACGAAGATACCCGAAATTGCTTAAAAAGATTACAAAATGAGAAGGGTGTTAGTGTAGTAAAAATCGGATCGGATAAAGGTACGTAATTTCAACTCTTTTATTATCGATTTTTGCTCTAAGTTTGGTATACAACATGAAACATCACCGCAAGGACGCCCCACAACAAAATGGAGTAAATGAACAGGAGGAATGTAAACTCAAAAAGAAGTCGCCGCACGATGTTAATTTGAACATGCAATACCAAACCTGTTTTTCGGCGAAAATAATCAACCGCATGCCATACTCGTAATGGATGTCTTGACTAAGGCTCACTACAAACGCTCTATGAACCGTGGGAAGGACGAAAACCTCGTGTCTCTTACTTCCATGTTTTTGGGTGTAAGTGTTTCATACACAATAATGGGAAGAGTCATTGAAAACCTTTTGAAGCCAAGTCGATGAGGGTATATTCTAGATATTCCTCATCTAACAAGGCTTTTAGGGTCTACAATGACAAACCCTACTTGTGGAAGAAACACCCCATGTAGTCTTTTGATGAAGCATCTTCGATCAAGAGAAATCACTTTTTCGAACAAGATGTACGATCAACAAGTACCGATGCTCGTAAAATGGATCACTTAATGATCAAGGAGAAAAGAATCAAACCGTGATTCGGTATACATTCCGCATCTAGCTGATTCACCGATCATTCAAGATCCTAAGGTAAGAAAAAATGTCGATGAAGTTGACACAAATACCGAGATAAGATCAACCGAACCATCCGGTTGTGGGAACACTGAAGTTCCCATTTAACGTATATCAAAGACACGATGAGTCCAACATCACCGAGACTTGTTCTTATCAAGTGGATCATAACTTCCGCACCACTCCCAATCGCTAGTAATGAAATTTTATCGTAAATGCAGACGATGTTCTCCAAACCAACGCAAATCGTAAGCGAAGGACTGGATAACCGGTCATCCAACCGATCGATAATCGGAGACCCATCCGATAAAAGTTAAAACTAGACATCAGTTGGTGAAAGTGCCATGTATTCTTGTTATCACATCTATGAAGGAACCAACAACTATGTATGAGGCTTCTGCCAAGACGCAAAGTGGATTCTAGCAATGCAGAAGAGCCGAAGCAGGTTCGTAAATCAAGTTTGAACTGGTAGACATACCAATTCATCAAGACATAATTGGCACGAAGTGGGTATTCAAGAACAAGAGAGATGAGAAAACGTCATCACCGTAAATAAGGCAAGACTTGTTCTTTAAGGGTATTCACAATCGAAGGAATTGATTATGATGAGACTTTTGCATCGCTCGGGCCTACAAAGCCATTCATTTATTTCGGCATATACGCCTACAGAGGGTTCACCGTGGTATCGGGATGGACGAAAGAGTGCTTTCTTAAACGGGGTACTATGGCGAGGAAGTTTATGTCGAACAACCTCCGGGCTTTGAAAAAGAGCAACCAGTGTACGCCTAAGAAAAGCTCTCTATGGTTCAAAACAGGCTCCTCGAGCTTGGTATGATACACTCTCTCGGTTCTTGATCGAAAGTGGGTTCACTAAAAGGCGATTGGATAGAACCTTATTGAGAATAGAAGATGGAGAAGATATTCGATGGTTGGATCTCACGTGGGCGACATCATCTTCGGATCTCCCAACAAAAGTACATGTGAAAGATTGATTAAGTCGATGCAAGGGAAGTTCGAGATGTCCATGATGGGTCAAATGAATTACTTTCGGGTCTTCAAGTAAAGCAAAAGTACTGAAGAGATATTCATCGCCAAGCAAAGTACACTAGGAATTTATTGGCTAAGTTTGGAGTTCAAAATTGTAAGGAAGCCAAAATTCTATGATATTTGGATTCAAGATGGATCCGGATGAGGATGGTCGTAAAACAAACAAATCGAGGAAGGAATATAGGGGCTCTCATTGGATCTCTACTATATTATACGCCAAACAAACCGGATATAACCTTCGCAGAGGTGTAATTTCGAAGCAAATTCAATGATAAGTCACCTAGAAGTTAGCCTAAAGAGATTCTTAAGTATCGAAGGGGGACTGATGAAATCTTGGTTTATTTTACCCATCGGATGATAATCTAGAGCTTAGTGGGTATTCGATTACGATTATGGAGGTTGCAAGATTATTGAAAAATCCACCTCGGGAACTTGTCAATTCTTAGGAAGAAACCGATCTCGTGGTTTTCAAAAAAGCGAGACATCGATATGCGACATCTACTCTTGAAGCGAGAATATATGGGTACGCGGGAAGGTTTTGTTCTAACTAATCGCTTAGTCGGCTGGTGAGGATTATAACATTGAAGCTAAAAATGTACCTATTTTACGTAGCGATAATAGTCTTTATTGCAATAACTTCGAGAATCCGTTTCTACATACAAGATGCAAGCATGTAGATGTCGAGGACACCATTTTATAAGAGATCATGTTGAAAGAAGAATATCGGAATGGAAAAGATTAAATCTTGATATCTGAGAAAAGTCGATATTCTAACCAAGCCACTAGGCGTGAGATCGATTTGAGAGAATTATGCAACGAAGCTAGGGCTTTTGGATCTTGGAGAAAATGCACCTAAAATGTTTGATGGATTGTTCTCGAGAACCCGGTGGTTAAGAGATTAACCAGTGAAAGGAATCGATTGAGTTTGGTATCTCAATCGAAAGATCGATCAAGGAACCGATATGAGAAGATCTTGATCGGTTAAAGTTTATCGAGTTAAATGGTGATCGTTTAAAGGATTATCTGATTAAATCTGTTTCGGTTATACTTTGTAAGTCAATTAATTTGAATTTCAACAAGATTCAAAAGGAAATGATCGGTTTACAAGTTATCGGTTAGGGTTTATCGATTAAATCGGTTGGGTTATTTTACATCCTTGTAAGTCGATTAAGGCGATATTCAACAAGCAAGATTCACAAGTGGTATTCACAAGATTAAAGCTTAAAATCGCATAAGGATCTGTGAATTTTACACAACAATGGAATAATATAACTTTTCATTGATAAAGACCGAAGGTCCGATTACATTACAAGATACAAGTACAAAGGACGGGAGGTCGGTACATAAGTAATAACCAAAAACCCTAAACCTTTAACCCTAAACCCTCATCCTAACCCAAGTAGTCAAGGGGAGAGAGAGATTTTAAATCGATGCTCTCATTTTCCCCACTTAACAAGGGTGAGAGAGGTTTTAAAGAAATCCTAAAGCCATTGAATGGGTTAAAACCGGTGGAGCGACAACGGCCTTGATAGGATTTTTTAAGCCGAGCCCTAAGAAAGAGTCAAAATTGGGCTCTCCAACAACATTAAATGGTGAGTTAATATACGAAGATCGGTTGTTGGTCGATCAAGATCGCATATCAAACTCACGTTCATTTTCGACTAAGTCATTGATGGTAGTTACATCATAACGATAGACACACAAGGTGCATCTGGTTAGGAGAAGTGTCTTCTTAGTTGCAACAAAGCCCCCGCCGCCGCCATGGTGGTAGAAGCTTTGCAACAATCGTATGTGAAATCTTTGATGATAACGAAAAACAAGTGATAAGGACCACATGGTTGATTTGAGAAGTGAAATCATTGAAAAAGGGGTAAAGGTGTTTTTAGGAAGTTTCAATTTGAAATAGGGGTTCACGGGTTTCATGATTCTACAGTTAAGATAAGAATGGTGAATGGGTTATGTTGTGTAAAACAATTGGTCAATTTATAGAGGCCAAGCGAGGTGGTGCAAATGCAAAATCGAAGTTCTCAAAACCTTTTAGAGAAATCGCACCAAAAAGGCCGATGTAGGAATCACGCGACGATAATTGGATAAATTTACGGCGGATTGACATATCGAAAGATTGACGATAATTACACATGTCAAATCGCGCCAACTTAGGAATAGAGACTACTATTTTAGACTAAGTTTTACAGAACACTTATTCAAGAATTGGATTGACTTGAGAAACATTAGATTAGGTCAACCAAAATCGATACATCTGAAGTTTGATCGGATGAAGAAGATCAATTTGAGCTTGAAACTCCAACAAATCGGATACATCGATCTATGGGAAAATAGTAAATATCGGTTGAAGGAACTTCAAATCGATCAAGGAGGATCGAAGGAAATCAGGCGTATTCAAGGAAGATCAGTTGAGCTTGGAACTCAACAGATCAGATGCAAGTGAAAAAAGATCGAGTTAAAAGGATCGGTTAGGGAAATTTTAAGGCTTAGGCGGAATCTTTAAGATCAACAAGTGAAATCAACATGGACAAGTGGTATAGACTGATTACAATATCAGTCAACCAGATACGCTTTTCTTTTCTCTTGTTCTTTGCTTATTTATCGGATCTTATCTGATATTATTTGCCTTACGGTACCCATTATCCTTGTGGCGTATTTCCGCAAATCATTTAATGCGGACGGGGAACATGTATTAACCGCTACTAAATGTGCTTTTTAAATCCAAAAGATTTTCATACGTGCTTTTTTCCTAAACCTACGATCAAAACCGCTTAATCTAGAGCATTCAATCTTTTCAAACGGTTGATCTTCAAAATCGTGTCTTCTTCTTCCCTCCTCATCTTTATAAAGTTCATCAAAAACATACCAGAGTTTTCCATTTCACAAACTTGCGATTTATTCTCTGAAAACTCCAGATTATTTCTCTCAGATTCAAAATATTTTTCCTAAGTTTCAAAATCAACTTTCCAAAAAAAGCGAGAATCTGTAATTTATGTTTATTTGATGTATCTTGTGTGATATTCTTTGTATTAATGCACAATTTTAACCAAATCTATCTTATATCGTAGATGATCACTCACGGTATGGGTAAGATAATGTGCAATTATCTTGAGGCGGCAACAAAGATTGTGGATGATAAGTCCGATTCGATTCAATGTCACTTTCGGGATCCGGAATCCATGGAGGTCGAACAAATTCTACCCGAAATCGCGAAGCCTTGAGAAATTTTATGTTGCTCAACGCAATCGGTGATGCAAGATGAAACTCTAAATTCTGGCGAATTTAAGAGTGGATACAGATGCTCCAGAGAAGAACTTCTTTCGGCGATCCTAAGGAGAAGAAATCGACCGACGAATGAAGATATAACTTCGTCTGTTCACCTACCAAAAGGGCCGGATCTACCTGCTCATTCTGGGGGAGAACGACGATGAGCCGTCGAGGAAAAGAGCTCTTGAGAGGTGCGATAAAACACCATACTTCAGATTTGTCGCCAATGCTCAAGAGGAAATACCGATTGTTGTTTGACATATTGTCAAAAACAATTATGGGTATCAGATTGACCCGAATGCTATTACATCCGTCAAACCTGACAAAGCATTTTGCAATAATTGATGGAGCCAAGAAGATCAACGGCATGGGTTTACGAAGGCCATTTACGCTCCAAGAACATGATAAATTTGGAGTTGATGAGTGGAGGAGGTATTTTCGAAGAAAAAGATCAGCAATCTCAACAAGGTTGCGCTTATCTTACAGGATAAAATGCCAAAGGCCAAATGGGGAAAAGAATGGATCAAGTCCTATAAGGCTTTTTCTACAGCCACTTTAGTCATTTTTGGGCCACGGGACGATGATACGCGCCAACCCCCCAAAGTCAAAAGAAAGGAAAGAGAAAAGAAAGCTACACCAGACGGGCGAATCAACTCGAGCCGGTGAAGGTCACCTGTAAGGCCCACCAGATGCCCAGAAGAAGAAAAGAAATCGGTGAAGGCCCGAGAAGAGGAAAAGCGCTAAAAAGCCTCCATGACTCGATCTTTAGAAGATGAGTCACCAAGAAGGAGCCCCGCAGGTCTGTTTTGCACCACAAAAATCAAGTGAAGCATCGGCCAGCGTGCTTCTCAAGGTGAGAGTCGCCCAGATCATTCTCGAGGAAGAAGCTCGAGACTTAACGATCGATCTCCCGCCAATTACGGTGATTCACCACTCGGGTAATGGTCATTGGCATGTCTCTCCTATTCTTCCACCTGCCCGTGACACAGGCAAATGTCGATTCATGAACAAGAAAGCTTACAATTGTGGAACCAAAGCACTTCCTTCCCAGCAGAACCTCTATGAGTCGAACCGATCAACTTCCGCTTACTCAAGACAACGGAACCTTCCACATCTCATCAACCGAATCGGGACCGACAATTCCCGAGTCCAGATCAACAAAGATCATAACCGGGAAATTGATCGAATGCGAATCGAAAGAGATTGATGAGTTGTACCCATAATCGGGTCGCCCAACCCGCCATAAGAGGAAGTTTTGGAGATCCGCTTTGAGAGATCTTCGATTAAAAAGCTTTCGGACTTCATAATAATTATTGAGCGGGACGGTCGGCAGATGAGTTTGCAGACTTCGATTTCGACATGAGGAATCTGCAAAAAGTGGGATCACCGGTGGCCGATAACTCTAAATCTGTTAAAGCTCGATCCACATGAAGCTAGGGGTTGCGAACAGTCGAATCGAGATCGGCCGACAAAGCTCTCAGGCAGATGCCATCATGAAGGATGCGGAGGCTGCCGATGATAGTGAACTGGGCGGTCTTTGCAGTTCATGACCAACCATGGAGGCACAAAACAATCGAACGGATCAAGTGACACCCAACATTCCAACATCTCACGTCACTATTGATCAACTTCGGGAGATCAAATCTTGTCTCAAAGATCTCGAAAAGAAGAAGTTGAGGGATCGATAATTGATCAAAGGCGATTGCCATTAAAGAAATATCGGATCAAAGGAATTGGCTATTTCCCAGATTGGGGCAATCAAAGATCGTTCTCCTAAATCGTAAGGTCTTGCGTCATACCGAATCGATAAAGACCGTTGATACCTGGCCCGACTCGGTGGACACACAATGTTTTTTTTTTCCGATGCTCACCGACAATTTAGAATTGATGGAAGAGAAACTTGACAAACCGATTAAAACACTCTCCATCGCCATGAAATGGCCAAGATCGAAGCCGATATCAAAAGATTCAAAATCTAATCTGCTCAATCGAAGGCATCTCGTTTGCAGATCTCAACAAGGCGATCATGATCAACTTTGGTTTCTCGACCTCCCACCTCACTACTCTTTTTGATCAAACCAAAAGGGGAAGGATGAGGAGAAACCAAACGACACAACAAAAGGCGAGGACATCACAAACTTCAATTCATCGAAAAAAGATGTCCAAAGAACAGATAAGTGAAGGTTCGAAAATGTCAAGAAGAAAAGAAAAAAAAAAAATGTCGAGGCGTAAAATCCGAACAAGAAATTGGGATCGAGAGTAAAGAAAGGAAGAAATTTGGAAAATCCGTGCGTAACCTAAGTCCTGCCAAAGAAAGAGTTGATGAGATCATCCCAAAAAACAAGATCTTAAGAAATTTGAGGAATGGAATAAGATCGAGTGAATGGCTTCGGATGCCTTTGTTCTTAATCTTGTTCCACAAGAAGAATCTCCCGATGAAGAATTCCTCAACCTGGTTAGAAAACAAATACCCGGATTTTTCAAGTATCCGGAAAATGAGGCCAAGCTTATCAATGTAAAAATTATTCGCCAAGAGTATGATGCATTTGGAATACTCGAAGAAGGCGGATGACTCATTCGATGATGGCATTTCAAAGATTCTATTTTGACATCCCGCATGTAACGCAAATAATCGATCCCAAAGGATCGATGATGTCAAATGGAAACTTTATCGATTTTCAACGTACCTCAAGATCAAAAGAGATGTGAAGGATACAAGCCCAAAAGAGTGAAGAATTAGAAGACTACTCGGGATCAATGTTATTATTTTCAAACTTTTCGATGTAACATGTAATCAACATTCATTAATGAGAAAAGTTTATTTTCCGATCCTAAGACAAAGTCTCATTGTCTTACGATTATATGCTCTTAATCATTTCTATTTTTTATCAACTGTTTTTGGTTTCTCAAAAGTGTTTTGGTTTCATCAAAAGGGGGAAATTGTTGGGAAATTTATAGTTTTGATGAAAGTTCCAAAAACACATGTAATAGGACGGTCGGACACATTGCCGATTGATGTTTATATTACTGCTATAGGAGACCGATTGATAATGATTGTATAGAACAACCGATGAAATAAATAGGTCACATATTGGGGGCTTCAATATGTATAGGTCGATCCAAGACTCAAAAGGGATAATTTGATATCAGGCGGGCGGAAATGCAAGACAAGAAAAAAAGATCGGATCGCTCCGATCCGTCGATATCTCAATTTGAAGTCATGTAGATCAAACTCGAATACTTTCAAGATCGGACGAAGACCTACATCGGTCGAGTCCGCTAGTTGAAGCTAAGTCAACCCAAGACCAAGACTTATCAGTAGATCGATCGACCAGATCGATCAAGTCGACTCACCAGTGAAATCGATGTTTCACCTAATCATACGTCTATGATCCGAACAAGAAGAATGTCAAGCTTAGTTGGAAGAACAACTCGAAAAGTGAGTCCGCTATCCAATAAGAACAAGACACGTATGATCGAGGCAAAGAATTGTGGGATTTCGATGCTACCTGCAGAACTTGGCTACAAAGTACAAATTCACGCTTTGGCCATCTTGCTTCTGAAGCTTCGTCACATCAAGCTGTAAGTCTACCAAATATAGCCTAAAATTCAAATTGCTCTCCAACTCTTTTGATTTCAAGATCTATATATATGGGATTACACTTTAGAGTGAAGAAAGCGGAGACTCGAACAATTAAGAAGCTCAAGCAATTCTCGATTTCCCACAAGAACACGAACAAGAAGATTAATTTTTATTAAGTGTTCATCCCATAAGTTCTTAGCATAGAAATCTTTTTCATCTGGTGTTTTAGGTCGCTTATATGCAGAAAAAGATTTCATAGTTGGAACAAAAACAATCTTACCAAACCCCAAGTTAGGTTAAGTTGTTTAGCAAGATTCGCACTAGGGTTTCTAGTTCGATCTCTGGGATCGGTTGAGTGTGAACTCCTTAAACATCTAGTCGATTATCTTGTGTTGGACTTACACATAAAACAAAGTCCGGTTGGGTAAGTAGGTGCCCTTGTGATAGGGAAGAGTGGGCGTGGGGGTGGTTTGTCCGAACCACTATAAATCTTGTGTGCCTTTACCGCTTTGATTACGATTACAATCGCACACAACCCTTTAAAAGCGCATACATATTCCAAGTTGAGATCGATTAGCACCAAGCTTACGATCGAGATCAAACGTGACACTTGATCAAACCGATTAAAAGATTAACCTTGGAATGATTTATCAAAACCTGGTTTTTCACGGGTAAAACTTAAGCTTACAGACACATCGATTAAAGCGATAGTTACCTAAGCGATCTGCTTGAGGCGTCGGTAAGTTATTATCCAAACCCGATTCACTCTTTTCGATCGGGTTAAGCGCCTCACTTTTGATTTTTGCAAAGTTTTCGGAAGTCTATTCACCTCTCCTCTAGACTTGGGCTTCACAAACCCTGTTCGGGACCCTACAAAGTGAAGTTTTAAAAGTCGTTGTATCTTGGGGGCTATTGCCATTGATATCGTATTACGACCGGAGTATGGGTCAATATTTTCTTACGGAAAGAAAGTCAAACTCTTGCCTCGACTTTTTCGATTAGTCGATTTTACATCATCTTCGCCCACACACACAACCACAAATTTTCTAACAATCGTAAAAGGCGATATTCTATTTATTCAAAAATGTCTTCTCTTTGTTACTCCCATGATTGTTCCAACTTCTCATATGGAGAAACCGAAGCGAAATTCATCGAAATGATTTCAAAGCGGTGTACATGAAGATGATGTTCTATCTAACCACCGAATCTTGCTCGCTTCCTACGGGAAGATCCACCAACCAGATTGAAGATGATGAAAATGACCAACAACGGTTTCTTTGCACTAGATGCATGGAATCACAGTGATTTTTGTGTCGCGAACTATCGTGATTTTCGGGGAGGCCCAGATTGACTTGTGAAGGGTTCATAAATCTGCTAGCCCTTTCTTAAATATGATAATATTACACATGCAATACTGCATAAAAGTGTACTCATATATTATTTATTATACAGTCATTCTTAATTTCATTAATAAATTCTAAAACATCACTTATTTTGAACACTAGGAATGGTAATATAAGTGCATTTTTGAGATATTTTCACTGAAAATGCACTTGAATGTATAATCTGGCGCACAAAAAAAGTCTTATTTTTAAGTGAATATAACTACACTTTTAAAAATGCAACCGAAGTTGCATAGTGCACCATGCATACAAAGACTTTATCTCATATTTATATTATACATATATATGTAACACTTAATGTTTTTAAAAGATAAAAACTCATATAAAGACGATCTCATGCAAGATATAGAGTAAAATCTAGACAATTAACACCCACCCTCAAAAAATGTTAAAATGCAATATCTAAATTATAATTCGTGTCATCGTAATACCGTCTGACACAGGTGTACCTCTTTTTAAATTTTTATTTATTTTTTAATTTGTGAAGTTTTTTAAATTTAAAATAAGATATTGACTTGCCTTTTAAATAAATAAACACACCAAATATTTTTCTCAATTTGGCCGTCAAACCCCGAAACGCGAGAAGTTGAAAAAGGAGGGAAAATCTCTCATAAACCCTAGAAACCCTCTCGCTTTCTCGCTGCAGGTGTTTTTCTCCCTAAATTTGAAAGCACAGAGAAATAACGTTTACTCGTTCATTCAATACGATTATTTGCTCCTCTGAGAAACATTGGCATGGAAATCTCTATCAGAAGAGTATTTTGTTGCTTGAGTGGGTGAAGATTGAACTGCGTACTGTTCTAAAGAAGGGACAAATTTTCCTCTTTTAATTCCATTTTATTCTTTTAATCGGAGTTGAGAATGGCGCGACTGCTTCGAAACGTTTCTTCGCTAAGACGCTCTCTGTTTCCTCAGGTTTTGTTTTCCTCCTTTTCCGTCATAAATTTCTCCGCCATTTTTATTGCCTTATTTTTTTGTTTTTCTTATTTTGTGTTGGAATTTGAAGTAAGAAATGGTATAGTGTATGGCCTGTGGTTCATCTCCTTCTCCCGTCTCGTGGAAGGTGTTGTTCAATCAGAATAATAAACTTAGAATTTTAGTTTGATTACTTTAGGTATCCATTTCTCATTTTCCTTGAGAAAACTAAGTAGAATTATTGGTGATGCTTTACTTTTCATTTCAAATATTAGATTTGGAGGAATGGTAGATAGAGAGGGAATTCACATTTGCTTGATTGCAGGAATGTAGGAGAGGATCATTGGAAACATCTACTCAGCTATGCAATTTTGCCACAACCTCAAGAGGTATTGAAAGTGTCATGACATGTTGAACTGCTTGCACTTGCTACATCTTCTTTACCCGCTTAACAATTTATTCTGGTTATTTGAATACTAGAGGATGTCTCAATTTTTTAAGTGGTTCAACTTCAAAATAAAAGAAATAATAAATCTTCATTCAGTCTTGGAGTAGATATTGAGATACAAAATTTTCTCTTTATTCTTTTGGTAGAGGGCTACTTATTCTTGTATTTGCGAACCATTTAGAAAGAACATGATACGATAAAATTTAAGAGAGGGAAAGAAGAACAAGAGGGAATATTTGGTTATGTAATCTGATAAATTCTGTAACTGATATTCAAGACTATATAAAAAATCTTATAATTGTGAAAAAAAAAAAAAAAAAAAAAGGAAGCTGAAAATGTATCAAACAAATTCCCAATAATTTGAAAGTAACAACTAAGGGAACTATTCAACAAATAAATACTTTGGAAATAAACAACTGATTCAATCTACCATTATCTCATCTAAGCTTTCAGCAACATGTGCGTGACTTTGTGAATAAGACGCACATCACAATAGAGTGGGTAGTTGTTGAAGTTATTGAGAAGATTCTATTTAAATAGTCTTTTATTGGATATTCAAGCATCCTCTGCTTATTGGATTTTTACCACTGCTATTTAGTTTTACATGTAACAGTTTTGATTTAATATATCACTTCATTTATATCTCATTTAGTTTAATTTATACTACAATAGACGCGGAGTGTAGCTTTTAATTGTTAGACTCACCAAGTAGGTGGCAATATCTTATCATGTTGTCTGATCCATTCTACCTTTCTGAAGGGTCTATGGGTACTTATGGTGATGAGGGTTAGTTTTAATTCAGGGTTGCTTGTGTACACTGTTATTTTTGTATCACTGGTGAGCTTCTGCCAAGAGTTTCTGTAGTTCTTTGCTTGAACGTTTTTTTATTTTTATTTTAAATGCTGTTCCTTTTGATCTTCTCGATTTTTCCTTGTTTCTTACCTCCACGTAATTGCATCTTTGTATAGGTAAAAAGAAAACAAAATCAGATGCAAGTGACTCTGGTGAAGAGAACATGTCCAAGAAAGATCTAGCACTAAAGCTAGCTATGGATCAGATTACCACATCATTTGGAAAAGGATCCATAATGTGGCTTGGTCGATCGGTCTCTCTAGACAAACTCCGTGGTTTCTACTGGATCATTTACTTTAGACATTGCACTGGGGATAGGAGGACTTCCAAAGGTATCTAAGATAGTTTGAGAAGATGTAATATTGGATTGCATGCAATTGTGGAATTTCTTCTATGCGCATGAGACATACAGTGGAATATATGTTTTAAAGAGGTGGTGGAATATAAATTCTGTATATGTAAGCAATTGGTGTTTGGTAAAAGGCAAAATCTTATGTAACCTAGTTTTACCGTGCAACTGTTTTGCATTTTGTGTGTATTTTTAACAGTATTAGTTGTTTCATTATAAGGTATTAGTTTGATAGTATTAGTTGATTCATTAAAAGGCATTAGTTTTTTTTACAATACAGTGATAGTTGCAAAAGAGGTGCATGGCAAGACTGTTTTACAAAAGACCAACTCTTGGTAAAATGACATAGTATAACTACAGATTTTGAATCATGATAAATAATAAAATATGTTCATTTGTTCGCTAATAGATGTGGGTTTATTTTCTGGGTTTATCTACCATTTCCTTTATGCTCCCTTTTATATCAATCTTAATATGATACTTCATCGTTTATCTATGTATTGATTTGGAGCTACAACATTTTGGTGTTCCATCAGGGACGTTGTGGAGATATATGGCCCAGAAGCTTCTGGAAAAACAACTCTTGCTTTGCATGTGATTGCCGAGGCACAAAAACAAGGAGGTTAGTCTTTTTGTCCATCTGGATCAGATTCAGAATATATTCCTATACTAGTTGTCTCTATATCTTTTGTAAAATATTTGGTCACTTTCTACATTAACC
The DNA here is from genome assembly GCA_037126765.1 of Stenogyne calaminthoides. Lineage (NCBI taxonomy): Eukaryota > Viridiplantae > Streptophyta > Magnoliopsida > Lamiales > Lamiaceae > Stenogyne > Stenogyne calaminthoides. The sequence goes on from JBBCBC010000007.1 coordinate 14,294,662, forward strand.
ATGTGGTGAGATATGCTGCTTTTTACTTTCAGTGGATTTTTATCTTGATTATGTCTGATGCATGTTGTATTGCATAAAGGTTATCGTCATAAACTTGTTTTTAATCTTTAAGTTGGAGTTATATCTACTGGATGCTGGTACAATGGGGAACATAGAAGTTAGGCGACATTCAAAATGATTTTCCAATATAGGAGTATGTTTTTTTTTTGTAGATTGTTCTTTCTCTGTAATTAATAATCAACAGTTTTTCTTGATAATAAAAAGCTGACATCAACTAAATTCAATTACCCAATACTAAGTAAAAGCCAGTGATAGTCCAATTTTTTTTTCTTAGAAAAATATATAAAATTAAGTTGATGTAAAATTTAATATTTTATGATCCAAACAAGTATAGTTCACATACTATGTTCCATAACAACACAAGAACTAAGCCTACCCCTAGTGTACCCAAACAAACTGCCATGTTCCCTTTTATGTATAACTGGTAACATGCCAATTTTCAAGCACTATAGCTACTGCCGTAGCATAAAAGGGATACCAAGAGAGAGTGACAACTTTTTTTGTTTGTTTTTAGTTTTTTCTGGGGATTATAATTATATGCATAAACAGAATAGTTAAGGTATCATTTATCAAGAAAACTAATTCCAAGAAATTAGAAAGTAAAAGACGGAGAAAACTAAGGATGAAGATCTCTCAACATATGATATTTTTTGATGCGATCATCTAATCTTGTTAAAACTTTTTTGTTAGATAACTGTTGGTTTATAGTGGAAATGACATCGTTTTTGGGCCATACTACCTTAACTTGGTGTTGTCCTGTATAGGGTACTGTGTCTTTGTAGATGCTGAGCATGCTCTTGATCCATCATTAGCTGAGGCCATTGGAGTGAACACTCAAAATTTGCTTCTCTCTCAACCAGATTGTGGTGAGCAAGCTCTCAGCCTGGTTGACACCCTAATCCGTAGTGGTTCCATTGATGTCGTCGTCGTTGATAGTGTAAGATGATGTAGTTCACATGCTGGAGCCAATAGATCGACATTCTTTATTGATCTTTTTAACTTACCAACTTGCCCCTGCAGGTAGCTGCTCTGGTCCCTAAAGGTGAACTCGATGGTGAAATGGGTGATGCACACATGGCAATGCAAGCAAGACTTATGAGTCAGGCGCTTCGGAAATTGAGCCACTCGTTGTCTCTTTCACAGACGATTTTAATTTTCACAAATCAGGTACTCCCTCCATTCCAATTTAACTGTAGTTTTAGAGAAAAATAATTGTTCTAAAATATCTGTCGCTTTCTTTACAACTTTGCCCTTTTCTTATTTTTTGTGATACTCATTTATTGAGATACAAGAATCAATTTCTTGTTACTGCTTCCAATAAGAATTGATGACCTATAAAAGGTATATTAGTCATCTTAAACAAATAATTTTAAGTATGAAATGACTTCCTAATCTATGTGAAACATCCAAAATGACAGTTAAGTTGGAACTATGGGAGTATTACTCTGATGCATTGAAAGACATTGCTTGCTTTATTGCCTATGATATACTGAATGGCCAGCTTTGTATTTTATTCATGGGAAACTGTATAGATGTCTTGGTTACAATATCTTTGATGCTTCCTGTTGCATGTTAATATCTTGGTGACCACAATACGCACATTCTCTTTCTTTTCCTTCTAGCACTCTTTTTGCCTATATTTCCTTCAAACATTTTGCTTTCTATTTCTCTACTCTTCACCATTTTTCTCTAATTTTGGGCATTGTGCAAGATCTGAAGCAACTTCTTTGCCTATAGTGCTGTGTATATGCTGTAAAGATCTATCTGCCTTTACCTTCAGTGCTTTCCATGCGTAACATCAGATATTAACTGAAAAACTAACTCTCCAACTAATGAATTTTCTGCTATGAGTAATGGAACATTATTTTCTGGTTTCTTCTATATTGCAGTAACTTCAATTTTAGTTTTATGGAGTTGGCAAAACTCTCTCCGCTTTAAATGCTCTTTTTCAGACTCCACCATGTCAAATCATTATCTATATAATTAACGAAATGTTTATTACATGGTTTCAACTATAACATTTTACCTCTATGCAACCGTCTCTTTTTTAAAAAAAAATGCCCTGAGGTTGTCAAATTATACTGGTATATCAAATTCTTTTATTGCCCTATCGTGGATATGAGTCATATGACTACTTATGAAGTATAAATTGGAATCTGCTCATAATATTATCTTGATTCCCTAACAAGTTAAATTTTATTTTAGGTGCGAGCAAAGCTAAACACTTTTGGGTTTGGCGGTCCCACTGAAGTTACTTGTGGTGGGAATGCTCTGAAATTTTATGCTTCTGTACGTCTTAATATCAGGAGAACAGCGCTGGTCAAGAAGGGGGAAGAGGTAGGGATCTCTTTCACATTTCCTTAGATATTCAGCTCAGGTTCAAACTTTTTTTATGCATCAATAATTTGAATTGCCCTTGAATTAAATCCTAGATTTGGTTTCTTCGTTGGTGGTTCTTGGTTACATAACATTTTAGTTGGTGTTTTTGTTAATATAAGAAGAATTCACATTTTAGTGTACTCCATTATTCTTTATTGTTGATTTTGATAAACTTGGATATTCTTTGTTTATTAGGATAAGGTACATCCATGCCCTGTAACTATTACCTCAGGTTACGCCATTTATGTATTTTTTGGTGCAAATAAAAAAAATGAACAAATATGTCCTTGATGTGCTCTGCAAATAAACTCATAAAATTAAATACAAATGCACTTCTACTAATTAAAATGAAGATGCATTTTCTATTTGTACACAACCAAATTCGGCATTATGTTTTTATAAACGTAGTGTTTCTTATTTATTAAAGAATGTGTATCTTGAAATTTTTGTATGCTTCCAAAAGAAACATGAATTTTTTTTATTTATTATTCATGTGCTTTTTTATGTTGGCATGATTTTTAAAATAAACTTTTTTCTTATATTTTCTTCTTATAATTAGGGAATTTACTGTTTAATCACCATAAGTTAAAATTAGCCTTTTGTTCAATTTTTCAAAGATAAATGACTTATTTGCACAAAATAAATACTTTTGAGCATTTACTTGAACCTGGAAAAAATACTTGAGGGGTTTACATGCACAAGAAAATACTTTAAGGGCTTACTTCGCCTTGAGGTAATACTTCAGGGGTCTGAATGTATTTTTTCCTTTTCATTTGGAGTTAAATTTTGTGAAACCCAGAGTCTAAAATACGTTTTTATTGATTCCCCATCATCTGTTATGCAGACTATAGGAAGCCAAGTTACAGTAAAGATCGTGAAAAACAAACACGCCCCTCCATTTAAAAGCGCAGTATTTGAGCTCGAATTTGGTAAAGGGATTGCTCGAGATGTTGAGCTCATCGACTTAGGGATCAAACACAAGTTGATAAGACAAGCTGCTGCCTACTTTTACATAAACGATAAGACTATTCAAGGTAAGGACGCTCTCAAGAGATACCTGTCTGAAAACGTGACAGAAAGGAATGAACTCGAGACGAAGCTAAGAGAGAAGCTTCTAGACATCGAACCAGAGGATGAAAAGGAAACTTGTACAGAGAGTCTAGACGGAGAGGGGGTTGTTGCTGCATCTGATACCCTTGATGAAGAAGCAGGTACTGCAGTTGAGGCATGATTAAATTCAGGTAATTTGATATGATGTTGTACATTGGTAGACATCATTATAACAAAAATCGGGTGTGGGCGGTCTTGTTAATGTATATGCTTTGTGTTCTCGTTCACTTGGGAAGTTAAGTTATTGAAATTGTGACTTTGCCAGTGAAAACCCGTCGTACTTCCATTTCAGGTCTTGTAGATCATGAAAATTGTCATTCTGAAGTGTGCGGGTTTGCTTTAAATTCTTTTTTTGGGAAAATGGATTTGATATTTGAGGAGATTTTACTATGTATGCTGGCTAATACCCCCTCCTTCAAGTGTTTTAGATGTTAAATTTTGTTTCAAATTAGAGGTGGTCTTGTGTTAGATGGTCTCATGGATTTAAATTCGTGAGATGGGTCTATTAAATCAACCCATTTTTTATTTTTCTTAACAATATTGTTTAAGTGGAGCTTGTCTCACATATTCATTTCGTGAAACAGTGTCATACAAGTTTTGGTTTTCAAATAAGTATCATAATAGTTATTTCCACATTTTGTTTTTTAAATTTACTCCATAAATACATATACTATCACGTAAAACTCTCGTACTAGGCGATATTAAGAATAGTTTTATATTATTAATTTTAAATTAATTATATTGATCTTTTTATCCTGTAGCTTTGACCAATTTTGATTTTGGTCCTACTAATTTACGGTTTTTTATCTTGGTCCTGTAACTTTACAAAATTCGATTTTTTTGTCTTGACACCGGCTATTGCAGGTGACGGGACTAAAAAGTTGATTTTTTCTAAGTTACAGGACTAAAATCAAAATCCGTAAATTATAGGACTAAAAAGTTGTAGGTCAATAGCAAGTGACAAGACTAAAAAATCGAATTTTGTAAAGTTACAGGACCAAGATAAAAAATCGTAAATTAGTAGGATCAAGATCAAAATGGGTTAAAGTTACAAGACAAAAAAAAAGTATTTTCCCTTTAAAACATTCAATAATTTAGAAAAGTTGAATGGTGATTAAAATGAAAAAAAATAAATGATAGGATTAAAAATTATAGGCTTAAAGAAAAAAAGTTATCCAGAAAGGGCCGCAGCTCGATCAAAGTGAAATCGAGATTCAGAGGAGCAGATTGATGAGGCAGAAAGGGGCGCTATAATTGAAAGCTGAGAAAGGTCGAGGGGAGTGGCGCACATGCAGGGAAAGACAGACGACATCGACGTGCGATGGTTCTCAGATGAACACACGGGCAGGAAAAATTACTAATATATACAAATTTTTAATGCAAATTACCAAGACTATATTTATCAACAACCATCACATGGGAATACTTCAGAACACGGTTTCTTTGGAGAAGCGGTTCGTCAATTGTTCTCAGTTTTGATACATATTTTCTTTTTTTAACTTTTGGCTTGTAATGATGAACGGTTCGTGCGAACCATTGATAAAGATAGTCTAATAGATACAAACGAGATTGTATATATAGCAAAAGGTGCACGCGAAAGTGTAAATATATCTATGTATCTACAATTATTTTTGTCTTATTAATAAATTCTGATTCTAAGATATACCTATTAATAAGTTTCCCGATTTGATGGAGGAGAAACTAAATTTTGATCTAAAAAGCGTAGTTGGGAGCAATTTTTTTGGGCTCATGTAGTTATTAGTAAGTGTGAAAGGTGAAATGTAGTTAATTGCTACTTCACCATGTAATTATTATGATATAAGGTAACAATAAAAGTAGCTCGATTTTGTCTATCATAATAAGTAGCACAACCTTTCAAAAATTAATAATAAAAAATGCAAATAGTAGTTGGTTAATACTTCTCATCGAGAAATAGTCTCATGCAAACGTGTTTCACAGTGAAACGGCAACTAAAAAAATGATAATCAATTCTCAAGGCCAACATCTCTAAGTATTTCAACCAACCACATGGTGTGATTCTATCACCTTTCATTAACCCAAGCCCTTCCATCTTCTCTATTTCCAAGCATATATCAGGCAACTTGTCTCTGGTTTCATCTCCCAAACTTCCCACATCAATTCTCCATAGGTAGGGGAGTCTTGGTGAGAAGTTCGATTTCTACATTCAAAGTAACGATAGGATTACTTACTCTTTGCCAGTTCAATAATCAGCGGACGTCTCAAAAATGCAGTGGGAGATAAATGGTGAGTAGAAATAAACCTCCAAGATTTATCCACTCCCACTGTTAATATACCACAATTTTTCTAATGTGTTGCAACCACTTTATAAGTCATGGAAGCTGCAACACATTCATTTGACGAGGAAGACGAAAAGCATTTGCAATATAATGAGTGCTGCCATGTCTCTCTTTTTCCAGGACCAAACTAGTCACAAATAGGTATCTGAGTTTGTAATTCATGAGCTTATATCTCTTAATTTCACCTTCTCTAACAGATACGAAAAAGGTCTCCCTTGTTCATCCTGTCCGTAAGTGGCGTGTGTATATGAAATTGTGATATGGTACCACTTTCGGCATACCAGCCTTGCCGCATCATAAATATCTTATAATCCTTTTACGCCTCCTCCAATAATACGCCCAGCTATTGGAATTGCCTCTAACGATCTGATCATTGATATATAAAAAAAATAAAAAAAGGTTTCTATTTTATTTTAAGTGTGAAAATAAATAGAGTATCTCTAAAGAAATCATAGCCTATCAACTAACTAATTCTACAATAGACGACTAATAAGCAGAAGCTTTAGCAAATATATACACACATAGACAAGTGAAGTTAAAATTGAGTTCCTCCAATGAAATCCTCAAATTTATGGTATCACTAAATAAATTTATAATCGATTAATACGCAGAAGCTACACAAAAAGGAGGAAATATGAAAGAAGGTTTAATTACCTGTGTAATTTTTACTTGTTTATTGCCTTACATTATATTAGCCAACGAAAGCGAAATAGGAACAAACGTTGCCTCCCTTTGCACGTTTCGCGCGACACACGCTGCCTGCGCCCTTTTTCGGATCCGTCTTCAATTCCTCATCTTCGTTTTCGATTCGGTTACAATTTATTTAACATAAAATAAATAAATCTTAAATCTAGACTAGTCTATTACATTGAACAAATCAAAATAACCTAATCTACTCGTAGATTTTCTCACAAGAAAAATAAATCCGAACGAGTCGAATTAAAAACAATTCGTACGCATGAAAAAGAAAGCATTAAATACCATGACAATTGAATACCTGCAAAAAAAATCTAACAATTCTACTATCCAAATTTTCAATAAAATTTAATGCACTAACAAATTTAAATAACAATTTAAATCACAGAGCTCGAAACCGAGGTTCTGATACCAGTTGTTGGGGATTAGGGTGCCTGGATTTATTCGAGGTGCAATTAAATACATATTTAAATTATTTAATTAAGACCAAATAATTAAATATAGCCTATACTTTTCACTTTTTATAAATTTTAGCAAATATTTTTTTCTCTCTCCAAATATAGCACATACTTTCATTTCATACTTAAAAAACATCTTGATTATCATTTTTCGGCCAGATCTATCTGATGTGGACGCCGGAGCCACGTGTCCTACTGATGTGTATTGTTGAGGTGTAAACATTAAATAAAAAAAATAAAAATTTTAACACGTAGGATTAAACTGAGCGGCGAGTGAAATAAAACTTTTGGCTCCTTCATTCTTGCCCAAAACAAAACCCTAGTTATCTCCAACGGTAAGTTTTCAAGCGGCGTCTCTCAAGCGGTTTACGGTTTTACGCATCGATCCTCGGGTAAATTTTGGTTTTTATGATATCGTGAATTTTTGCGAAACAGGGCCTTATTCATTCCTAATCTATATTTTCATTTTGCTAAGCATGGCCTCTTAATGTGGAAAACGAAAAAGGACAAACAACAAGTTCTTTTGACTTACAAGTCATTATATCAGAAACATGACCTCTTAAAAGAATGTAGTGACCCAAAAATTTGTGGAATTATTCTTTTCCAACATTCCATAAGAATATAGAATAGGAAACACAGAGTAGAACAGAGAAAGCAGAACAGTGGTACCTTCTAGTGAACGTAATTGAGGCGCATAATGTACAACAGAAAACTCAGAAGACGCCGCTTGAAAACATTGATCGTGAGTGATGAGTGTTGATACAGTTGGAGATGATTTAGGGTTTAATTTGTTTTGGACGAGAATGAAAGAGGAGAAGTTATATTTCTCATATCAGATTACTCTCGCTCAATTTAATCCTACGTGTTAATTTTTTTATTTAATATTTACACATCAGTAATACACATCAGCAAGACACGTGGTTCCGGCGTCCACATTAGATAGATCTCGCCGGAAAATGATGATCAAAATGTTTTTAAGTATCAAATGAAAGTATGTGCTTCATTTGAAAAGAGAAAAAAATATGTGCTAAAATTTATAAAAAGTGAAAAGTATAGGTTAGATTTAATTATTTGACCTTAATTCAAATAACAATTAAAAGCCAACAACATCATGCATACAATTAATTTCACGTAAATCTTATACATGCGGAATCTAGGAGTTCGAAGAAACATACCTCGGTGTGACAACCTTTGAGTAGATGGATCAACCCAAAACACCTTCTCAAATATATCTCACGTCCCTTGCTCGTGAATCCGATTGGAAGGATTTCAATGAAAGAATTATAACAAATGAGAAAACCAAAATATATTTGCAATGCCTTTTGTGAATTTAATTTTTCCAAGATCGAAATTGTCTTGGGGATGAAAAATTCATCCCCTATTTATAATAGTGAAGGTGGTCGAAATTTTGCCCTAATTAGGGTTAATGGAGATTTTCTTTGTATCTTCCAAAGATACAATCTTGAATATATCTCATATATTCTATTTTCCATATAAATCACAAAATATCTTTTCCTTCCCATATTATAAGATTTTCGAAAATCTTAGTAATAAAGAAACAAGATTTGATTTATTGAATTTATGGGATAATCTTGTATTCCAAGAATACTTTCTTTTTCCATAAAATCTTTTCAAGAAAATTAAGAAAATATTTCCCCTTCTTTATTGCATATTTTAAAAAATAATGGAACAAATAAGGCAATAATATTTTATTCTCCTTTTCATTACACTACAAAAAACAGAGGGTTTAACGACGGTTTTATTATAACCGTCGCTAAACAGAATAGCGACGGATTTGGTGACGGTTTTGTGACCGTCGTGAAATCGAGGGTCCCTAAGATTTAGCGACGGTTATTTCATAACCGTCGCCAAATAGATATGGTTTTGGCGACGGACATATGGATCCGGGCCCGGGTTAATATAACCGTCGCTATACCGTCGACAATATAACGACGGTTTAGTGAACACAGACTTCCGTCGCTATTAGCGACCGTTGTTGGGCGTCACTATATCCGTCGCTATATCGTGAATTTTCGAAAAAAAAGGCTCACGGTGGTTCGAACCCAGGCCCGGGGGCGCCCGGATGGTCACCAAACCACTTGAACCACGGACCATGTCGAACCCAACAACCAAGCATCTCAGATATAAGCCTCCAAGCCTCCAAATTAATTGAGACAATTATTCGCTTCCATGGGGGACCGAACACGGGACATTGGGCGCCTGAGAGGGGATCAATTCCACTCGGGCACTTGCTTCATTGCGTCTACTTAATGAAATTAATTCTATATGTCCTAAAAATCATTTTTTTTAACAATTTTTTTTTAATTCTTTATTTCAATTATCTTATTTATTAATTCAATCACATTTATATAATAATTTTCTTTATATAAAATTAAATTAAATTATATTAAATGTTTACTTATTTAAAAAAAAAAATTATACCTGTATATTTAAACAAGTAATACTTTTCATTCTAAACAAGTAATACTTCTCTATCTAAATAAGTAATACTTTTCTATTTAAACAAATAATACTTTTCATCTAATCAAGTTATACTTTTCTATTTAAACAAGTAATACTTTTCTATTTAAACAAGTAATACTTTTCCTTCTAAACAAGTAATACTTCTCTATCTAAATAAGTAATACTTTTCTATTTAAACAAGTAATACTTTTCATCTAATCAAGTTATACTTTTCTATTTAAACAAGTAACAGTTTTCTATTTAAACAAGTAATACTTTTCCTTCTAATACTTTTCTATTTAAACAAGTAATACTTTTCATCTAATCAAGTTACACTTTTCTATTTAAACAAGTAATACTTTTCTATTTAAACAAGTAATACTTTTCCTTCTAAACAAGTAATACTTCTCTATCTAAATAAGTAATACTTTTCTATTTAAACAAGTAATACTTTTAATCTAATCAAGTTATACTTTTCTATTTAAACAAGTAATACTTTTCTATTTAAACAAGTAATACTTTTCCTTCTAAACAAGTAATACTTTTCATCTAATCAAGTAATACTTTTCTATTTAAACAAGTAATACTTTTCTATTTAAACAAGTAACACTTTTCCTTCTAAACAAGTAATACTTCTCTATCTAAATAAGTAATACTTTTCTATTTAAACAAGTAATACTTTTCATCTAATCAAGTTGTACTTTTCTATTTAAACAAGTAATACTTTTCTATTTAAACAAGTAATACTTTTCCTTCTAAACAAGTAATACTTCTCTATCTAAATAAGTAATACTTTTCTATTTAAACAAGTAATACTTTTCATCTAATCAAGTTATACTTTTCTATTTAAACAAGTAATACTTTTCTATTTAAACAAGTAATACTTTTCCTTCTAAACATGTAATACTTCTCTATGTAAATAAGTAATACTTTTCTATTTAAACAAGTAATACTTTTCATCTAATCAAGTTATACTTTTCTATTTAAACAAGTAATACTTTTCTATTTAAACAAGTAATACTTTTCCTTCTAAACATGTAATACTTCTCTATGTAAATAAGTAATACTTTTCTATTTAAACAAGTAATACTTTTCATCTAATCAAGTTATACTTTTCTATTTAAACAAGTAATACTTTTCTATTTAAATAAGTAATAATTTTCCTTCTAAACAAGTAATACTTCTCTATCTAAATAAGTAATACTTTTCTATTTAAACAAGTAATACTTTTCATCTAATCAAGTTATACTTTTCTATCTAAATAAGTAATACTTTTCTATGTAAACAAGTAATACTTTTCTATCTAAACAAGTTATATATACTTTTCTATGTAAACAAGTAATACTTGAATCTAAAAAAAATGACAAATATAACATACATAAATAAAAATTATAAATAAACGATAAATAAACGATAAACATTATACATACATAAACAAGAAAAAAAAAACAGAGTTTCATTAACGAAATTTTAAAACGAAAAAAAAAAGTGTAAGCCTCATGAATAATAATAATAATAATAAAAAATAGAGTTTCATAAACGGTTGGGGTAATAATCATCCTCATTATCCCCAAATTAGCGATAAAATGAAAATTAGGATCGAAATCGATTTCATCATCGCCACCGCCACCACCACCACCTCCGCCACCGCTATCTTCGAACTCGGCTACGCCGCCATCGCCGCCACCACGATCGGCCGCCACCACCACCGCCGCCTCCACCACCACCGCCGCCACCACCACCAATGACCGCACTTACTTTGAACTACCACCACGCACCGCCACCGCCACCTAAACCATCGCCCTCAAAATTAATGCCGCCGAGCAAAAAATCCGTGAGCAACCCATTTGAATCATGCGAGAATGATGCAAGCCACCGCCACTTCCGCTGATTTTATTCTTTCGATCTCACCGGCCACCGCCTCTAACTGCTCAACCGCCTAGTGCGGCGGTTGCCGCGGTGTCATGGTCAAGAAACAGGTCCGAGAAGAGTAGGTTGTGTCTTCGCAATCGTAAGCGTAAGACAACCCATGCATTCGAGTACCCATCGCCTATTGATGCGGCCTCTCCACAGATCTCGATTCAAATTACCTGGAGGAGTTGGTGGATTTGAACCCGACGGTTCACCCACTGGCCTGGGCGGCAACCGACCTATCTCGCAGACCGCTCTCTCTGTAAAAATTAAATACTATAATTAAGATCGGGGTGTAATAATTACTTAAATACAACATTAATTACTTACGTGCGTGGGGTGGTGAAGGTTTGTAGGTGGAGGTCCTCGTCTCCTCTTCATAGGGGTTGCTGAGTGCCAACGTCTCAAGAGCATTTAGAGGGCGTCCGAGCCGTAGTTCCTATAAACAAATAAAAATATTAATATTAATTATGAACTTAATTATTGTACAATTAAATAAATTATATTACTTACTTCAGTCATGCGGTGCTCCAGAATCGATCGGGATCCGGCCTTGTGCACAGCGACGTCCCCATCCCCTCCTTGCTGGCTCAGGCAGTTTTGGCAATTCTTCCGGCACATCTCCTGGTATGCGGGATCGCTCCAAACCGCCACAATCGGCTCCCATACGCCTGGGTCCAGGTTATCCGTCATATCCAGTCCTTCATCCCTCCACTAGGCATGCCACCTGTAAAGCATGTCCTTGTACCAGGCTTGGGCAAGCTTACAGAACGACATGTAGAAATCGGCAGGTGTCATACCATCCCCCCACTTCGCCTGTTTCTGCATTTCATTAACACAAACTTTATTAAATTTACATATAACAATATATATATATATATATATATATATATTAAATTAAAATAAGTAATCAATTATTGTACGTACCCTAAACTCGTCGAAGTAGAGTTGGCGTTGTTCTTCAGACACGCCTTTCTAACTGTGGGCCCCCATTGCAATTCCAACTCGCAAGATGGAGTTGGTGGCTAGAATGGAAGCCTCATGACCGGGTATGATACTGAAACATATTAAAAAATTAATAAGTATAATTAACAATTAATTTTATAACTAAACAAATTAATAAGTAAGTAAAAATTATAACTTACTTTCCCTGACTTAGATCGACCGCCAATCGAGCAGTGGAGGCTGAGCCATGATGAACAGAGGCCGAGCTTGAGCTCGACCCCGCTGGAGATGACCCTGCCGGGGGCGGTTGCTGCGAGCTGAACCTGCCTCTGCCGGATGTGTTCAGGTTCACCGTCGGTCTAAGGACCCTCTTCCTCTTGGTGCTCAAAGGAATGGACCCTGACCACACTGCCGAGGTGCGACAAAAATTAATACCCAAATCTACCCTATTAACTTGTAGTAGTGGCAAGCAAGGGGTCGATCCACAGGGAACATAGAATAATTATTATGCTAATTGTATAAATTAATGAAGGCAAATACGTAACACAAAAGGGGGGTTTTAGAATTGGATTTCTATAACTAAAACTTAAAGCAATAAATTACTATGCAAAATAACAATTAACCTACTAAGAAAAATTCAATAAATAAAAGGGAGAAAAACATTCCACTACAAAGTCACCCAAAAACTTACAACCAGATACAAAGTGCAGAAAATTTCTGCACTTTAGTTCAAATTTCTGCACTTTGTATCTGGTTGTAATGGTCTACTCAATCTTGTATTTAGTTGTAATTTTTTCTAAATAAAAAGATATTCCAATTCACAGTTCATTCATCCCTCGACTTTAATGTTGTTAACTGACATCGACGTTTACTCTATTTATCTCTAGAATAATGTCCCTCAGTAGTCAACAAGCTCTGGCTACCGGTTATTATCCCTTAATTATACTCAATTGAAACAAGCTCTCCAACGATTCTTTTTAACTGAACAGTCTAGATACGATCTAAATTTAATCTAGTCAAAAACATTAAACTCTAGGATAAAGGACAAACAAATTTCCGAATACGCAAGCTCGATTCGAAAGAACCCGATTTAAATCACCCTAGCAAAATAATAGTTGCTACCAATTGCCATAAATCTGCAACAATTACGGATTACAAATTTATGAACTAGCAGACATACAAAAATTATCTAACCTAGGTGATCAATCCAAATTAAATATCCAAGTATGTTGAAAGTTAAAATAGATGAAATAAATAATCCCAAGATAAATATTGTAAACGTCTAAAATCAATTAACAGACATCAAAATACGAGTTCAGAAATCCCTGGAATTGGAATAAAGAGTCTAGCCTCTAATTGGCATAACTAAAACAAACGTCTAAATAATAAAAATAAAGAAATAACAAACTCAAAAGTCTTCTTCACTGCCTTCAACCGTATGCTCCTTACTTCAAAATCCCAAAAGTGCCGTCTCCTGCTTGCTTCTGGATATTAGCGTGTGCTCCTTGCTTGCAAAATTCACGTCCCCCATCCCTAAAGTGGCTTCCCTTTTATATTATGTGTGCATGTGTGGCTTACTCTCCAAGTCAAAAACTACCGCCCACCAATAATTAAACAAGATATATATCATATATATGATACATGCGTATCTTCCCCAAGAAAGGTTCACCCAATTTCCAAGATACACCCCAATCTTTAGTTTCCTTCTGCACGCGTAAGACTTTTTTTCTTTCCTAACTAACAAATGAGTCCAATAAATTACACTTTTATATATCTATTAAAATCATGCATAATTTACTACTTACCAGACCCGTCGCCCCGACCACCACCTCTGCCTCAACCATTGCCGCTGCCGCGACCGCTGTCACTGCCACGTCCACCTTGACTAGTACTCATCTGCATTATATAAAACAAATTCATTATATTTTTTTAATAACAATTTAATAAACCAACCAACAAATTTTGACAGAGTCTAGACTGTATTATATATACTCATCTTCTAGTCAACCAACAAATTTCAATTCTAATAAATTCCCAACACATCGACTAATATATATATATATATATATATATATATATAAACACATGTACGTATATAAAATGAGAAAATAAATGGTTAAAAATTAGAAAAAATACCGTCAAACGGAAGATTACGATGGTACGAAGTTTTCCACGTGCACCGAATGCTCAGAACGGCGACAACGAACGATGTACGACGATGGCGGCGGACGAACTATTTGCGAAAAAACCGCGTCAGAATGCTGAACTTGCAGGTTATATAATTGGAATTTAGCGACGGATTAGCGACGAATATTAATTTTTGTCGCTAGTAGCGACGGTAATAAACCGTCGATATGTTCAAAAAACCATCGCTAAACTCGGCCTGGGCCGTGGTCCAAGTGCCGAGATGCTTCGTGCTCCGGGTCCGACTTTAGCGATGATATAACCGTCGCTAAACGATCGAATTTGACCCGGTTCGAATACCCCATCGCTAAACCACCGCTATTCCGTCGCTAATAGCGGCGGTTACCAAAACCGTAGCTACATACGGTGACTTTGACCGTCTGACTTAATCCGTCGCTAAAACCGTCGCTACTAGCGACGGTTTTCGTAGCCGTCGCTAATATCCGTCGTTAAAACCCGCTTTTTTTGTAGTGTTAATTGGACTTATATTGGGCTATTTGAGGGGCCTTTAGGAGAATTAAAATTGGACCTCCAATGGGCTCTGAATTTCTTAATATTGAGCCACAATATTATTCATCCCATTAATATTAATTTATTCCACTATAAAATTAATATTGCACTATCCATCTTAATCCATATTACGATAATATGGCTCCTGGTTATTATTTTCCGTGTTTAAAATTATTTAGTCCATTAATTAATTAAGCCACTGAAAAACTTTATATTAATTAATATCTTTTTCCTTGGAGTAAAGACAACTCAACATTATTATCCATACCAGAAACTATTTCCACTTGCAATATTTGATATGATAAAACTTCTGAGTCCACCAAGGGGACAAATCATACAAGACCTTCCTTGCACACGTTGCTCTGTATTAAATCTTAGCAATTGTCATGTAATTAATAATATTGCCCAAAATGCAAAGTATAGAATCACTCTCTGACTCTAAACTCAACACAAATCAAAGCAATAAATACTAATTACACACAATCCTATTTAAGTGACAGAGATTAAGAAATCAACAACCTCTGAGGTCTAATTCTTCATCTCATAAGTCAGTTCGGAAGAATTTATCCTCTCTGTAGGTCCTCTTCAGCATCACAATGTGCTAGTGCAATCTCTTGGTCAAGGTAAGCCAATCTGAGCTTTGCACATCAACCTCTACCAATGGAGTGTTCAATTTCAATATGTACTTTTATTTACAAGGAACTGTTAATGTGATCTTTTGTGATCGGGTATCACCACATTAACTACAATGTAATATGTACTAATATTGAACGGTTTGCGATAAATAAATAACATTCATTCATATTTAAAGCAACAATGATAAAATATTTATATTCAGTAAATAAGAGTACATTAGTCTGTTATTACGTAAAAGCATACTTTCATGTATAAACCCAATAAATACAACATGGTTAAAGGGTATGCACTGGCATACCCTCTTTTTCTTCCAAAAATTACTATACATATTATATTTAGTATTTAATTTAAAGAGGGTGTGCATTTATATGCCAACTGCAAGTGTGAAACAAACATTCATAGTAATGACTAATTATGTGGAGGCACATGACTTGCATGAGACGGTCTCACGGTGAGACGGGACATAATTTGGGCATTGTCGCTTTAACACTTTGGAAGGAGGGAGTGTGGTTTGTGCTAGGTTGTAGCCCGTCTCATATGAGTTTTTGTCAATTATGTGAACTAAATTGCGGAATAACTTCATAAATTAATTTTTGAGTGATTGCTTAGCTAGTTACTTGTTTGTAAAAACACGATACAATATTTTGTACCACTTTCAAAGTATGAGAACTCATCGAGAATAATTATAATTTTTCGTTAGATAAAAAACTTTTTAAATTGTAAGTTTTAATATTACTATATATTTTCAAGTTCTAAGTTGCCTATATATTTGTTTTTATATATATATTTTTAGAATTTACTTACTTTTTATTTTTAATGGAATGATTTTATAATATATTTTAGTATTCAATGTGTATACTCTATTTAAATTTTCTGGATCCGCCACTGAATGTTCGTGGCATCTACTCTAATTAATTCTTAAAACCAAAATTATACAGAAAAAGTACTAGCTAGTGAGCTCCATATTCTTAATAGCACATTATCCACAGAGGATCCATTTATGAGTCTGTGTAAACTAAGAAAAGAAAGTCCAGAATATGAGACTTCACTAATGAAACTCAAGAACTTTTGAATATTTTTTTAGAAACCAAAGCATAAATAATTCTCAATATGGATCTTTAAAACATTGTAAAGAGAACAAGACAATAAATAGCCACTCCTTCAACATTTGAACGTATGCCTGCTGGCTTAAGAATATTGAAACAGAGAAACTAACTTAGTATCAGTGGCGGATCCAGAAATTTATAAGGGGTGGACTAGAAAAAAAAAATTTAGACCAATAATATTAAATAAAATAAAATATCTTCAATGTTTATTGAACTGTACTCAAAAAAACTTCAAAGCATAAAATTCATCAACAATTGAAAATATATCTACATTGTTTAAAAAAAATTAAAAGAATAAAAAAATTACTTGATCGGCCTTGAAAATTGAGTATGAGTGTTGAAAAAATAAAATTAAGAATAAAGAATCCCAAATTTTCCTTAGACTCTAATTCCCTGCTCTTGGTGAAAATAAATTTTTTGAAGTAAAAATGTTTAGTTTTTTTAGATAAAATAAAAGATTAATTAAAAGTGGGTGAACCTGTAGTTATTTGCTAATAATTCTACATGAATGGAGAAATATTGATGAGTTTTAATTGGATTTATAATTAGGGTGGACTAATATAATTAATTTGGGTGGGCTGATGGACTAGTTTTAAATTATTTGCATATAATAATTACAATATATATAGTGAAATTTAGGGGTGGACTCCACTAATAGATACGCCCCTGCTTAGCATCCACCCCACAGGTGATACCAGACTGTTCTTATGATGTAGAAATTTGTCAGCCCAGCAAACAACCTTTTTCGAGCTGATTTCACGTTTAACAAGATTATAAAAACAGACAAAACTTAGATTACCAAAATCACTAACAATTTTCAAGGCCAAAATCTCTAGGTATTTCACCGAACCACATGGTATGGTTCTATAACCCTCCTTTAACCCAAGCCCTTCCATCCTACCCTTGTCACCTTCCAAGCACAACACCTCAGGCAACTCTCTCCATTCCCTCCCATATCAATTCTCCACGGGAAAACAATAAAGATAGATATGTTCCCTTGGGAAAACTATAATAGATTCCAGTTTTTACAATAACAGGTGGGGATGTCTCGGTGATAATTTCAGTCTCTACATTCAAAGTAACGACATGAGTGCCTACTCTTTGCCAATGCATAAAACCTTCATTAATCAACGGATGTCTCAATATTAATGCTGTCATAGCAGTGGGAGATAAGTGGTGAGTAGAAATAAACCTCCAAGATTTATCCACTCCCACGGTTAATATACCGCATAATTCTTTCCTCACATCAACATAATTTGTTGCAACCACTTTATAAGTCATGGAAGTTGCAGCATATCTTATTCCAATATAATCTTTCTATAAATAGGGGGACGAGGATATGGGGGAGGCGAAAAAGATTGGTCTGTTGCAAGGTTTTTATAACATAAACATTTTCATGTATATTCTTCTCCAAAACCAAACCATTGCAACTGGTCGACATTGAGCATCTGAGTTTGGAGTTGATGAACACCTTCTCTAACCGGTAACAGTTCTGGAGTTGCTTGCGGCTCAGCTGCTACTCTGTTCTCTTTCACCCCTTTAAGGCTCGTCTAGGCAATTTCTTGCCCTTGCCTTCCTTTCTCTCTTTGTTGTCCGTGGGATCTGAACTCACCCACATTAACTGGCGCCGTCTGTGGGAATCTCTGGGTTTTGACATGAGATTCTTTAGAGTTTTCCTTGGAATGATAGAAGTTTATGATGTAATGTGTTGGGATATGCATGAATATCTTTATTTCTGTCAATTTATGGATAAGCATGATGAATATGTGTGGTATCTGTGATGAATGTTGAGATTATGTTGCATCTTAGATTGAAATGCTTAGATCCATGATAGGATTTGCATGAATGCTCTGTTTTCTGTTCATTTTTGTGAAAACGTGGGCAGATTTAGGCTACGCATGAAAAATGTTATGTCTATTTGAAATTTCGGTGAGATTTTGTTCATATTGGTGCTAAGATCTATGTTGAAGGTGTTTTGGAGATGATATTGCTTGAGAACTTGTGGCATGATTAATTGCCCTGTTTGAGATCTGTCGAAAACATGAGAGAATCTGGGCCCAAAGCGTGCGAGAATAACCGTTATCTGGTGAGCACGTGGCAGCGAAAGAGTATCTCTGTTTTCAGAACTAATGCAAACTTGGATGTTTGTGAGAAATGTTTTATCGTGAACGGTTGGATAATCTTGTATAGGAATGTAAAAATCTGTGTTAATGAATTAGATTACCCTCGGTGCCTCTTTTATAGAGGAATGTACATTGCTTGGTCAACATAATTAAATACAATGGCACAACAAATTAATGCCTAAAATATTGGAAGAAAATAAGTTTAATTTGGTCTTCAAAATAAATGATTCGGTCCTCAAATAACCGATCCTTTCCTAATATCTTGTTCACGAACTTTATGAAAGCTATCAATGTTAAAAGGTAATTGTTAATTTGTTTATAAATTGAATTTTTAATTATGCAGGTTAAGACTATTGGGACATTGGAGATTCAAGCTACAAATGTCAACATTATGGTGCATTTGCGTACATCTTGCAAATCAAACAATCCTAAATTTTCGTTGTGCTGCATGTAGGGCAAGATCCAACTAACAAATTCTGCATGATCTTATACTCAGAGATAGTGAAAAAGCAATCATATTGATGAAAACATAAATTCTTATAATAGTAGTTCACCTAAACTACCGTTTAATGAGAACCTTTTTTGCCATGCATCTTAAGGAAAAATGCTGAAATTTATTTGCACAACTAGATATACTGTACATTGCATGATATTGAAAAATTTGAACCCGAATTCACGTAAATTTTCTTTTTTGAGTGTCACTCTTGTACTTATAAGACGTGTCACACCCATTTTTTATGGCAAAATATAGTCAGAGGCATGGGGTAAGGAATTCCAAGATCAAGGAATTCCTAGCTCAGTGTGGCAAGAGCCCGATACTTGGCCTCTGTAGACGAACGAGCTACTCCAAACTGCTTATGAGACCTCCAAGAAGTAGACGTCGAACAGGAAAGACAATATAAGTTGAGATTGGAAATGAGAGGTGGGAGAGAGATGAAAAAGGACCGGTTGTTTGCTTTAAGGGCAAAATGAAGATATTACACCATATGTTTTACCTATTATATAATAAATATGTTTTATTGTACTTCTACTATATAGTAATGTGAGTCATGTCATTTCTTGTATCAGGGAGTAATTCTCCCTTCTAAAATACCCATGTTGATCGGGATCAAATTGAGGCACTAGCGGCTTGGAGGACTTTAGGGGTATTTGCAAACTCTACTTATAACTTAAAAGCACTTTTTAAAAGTTAAAGTTATGAGAAAACAATTTTAAAACTAAGTGTTTTTGCCAAATTATCTTGTACTCCCTCTGTCCCGGTATAAGTTTCCTGTTTCTTTTTGTTGTTTTATTTAAGGAATAATACTAAATAAATACAAATGAAAGGTAGTTGTCGGTATTGGGAGAGAGGAAAAAAGTATGTGGAGTAATGAGTGGAGTAGTGAGTGACATTCTTTGTAATATTGTGTGAAAAGTAAGGATAAAAATTATGGGCAGTGGAGTTACTTTTTCCATTTATAGTAACAGAAAATTTATTGTGGGACGGATGAAAAAGAAAAAGGAGAAACTTATAGTAGGACAAAAGGAGTATTTACAAACACCCTTTGTCCCAAAGAGCCAGTGAGACATAACATAATTTGAGCATTGACGATTTCAGAAAAAAAAGTTTTTTGGTCCCATAACTATTCTACAATCCATTTTTTTTGTCCCAAAAAATTTAACTATTCAATTTTGGGCCCATAACTATCTCGATTGTCCAATTTTGGTCTTATTTTTGCCATAAAACATATATATATTTTTTTAATCACGCGCAAGTCACATGCCAGTTAAAATTGGGGTTCCCGAGCTCGTAGTTGACGTGGACGCTAACAATTCATTTTTTCCGCACTTAGGAGAAATTTTCTTGTTCTTTCTAATTTTTTAGAAAAATGAATCTTTTAACAGTCAGTGCCCTACGAGCTCGAAAACCCGCAATTTTAATCGATACATGACTTGTGCATGATAAAAAATGACAAAATTTTCTATTTTCCGGCAAAAATGGGACCAAAATCGGACAATTGAGATAGTTAGGGGACCAAAATTGAATAGTTAATTTTTTGGGACTAAAAAACTAATTCTGAGAAAGTTATGGGACCAAACTTTTTTTTTTCCTTGACTCTTTGATACTTTGGTAGGAATGAATGTTGATTTGTGCTAGGTTGTACTTCTTCCCATGTATGAGATCATTTCATACAATTTTTTGTCATTATTTAACTACTAGTGCATCAACGCTGTTGTTACATGCATAAAAGATCCCCAGTTCATCAAGATATAGATTAGAAATTACTTCACCCCAATAAATTAGAAGACAGGACTAACTTACATTAGTCTTTTAATGTGATCAAAATATTATTGGCCCTACATCCTTGTTGGTGTTAATATGTCACACTTGGGCTAAATAGCAGAAGAGTTTTGCAAGTTATAAAGCTGACAAATGATTTTGAGAATCTCTATATTAATCATTTGGCCGTGTGGATATGATATAGTTATGATAGTTATGAATCTTTAATCTCCATCTCTTCCAGCAAATTAGAAGACGGAGATTAATTTATTCAAGCAAACTATATAAGATGATGCAATCTTTACTATAATATTTCCATCATAAGCCCTACTTGCAAATCCCTAGAAATTAAGGTATGCATCATGAATGAATAAATAAACAACTTTAAATCGATGTTGCATCAAATGCAAAATAAAAGTTGATCAGAACCATAATCATAAGTATGAATCTAATTCAAACATTAATAGAAAGAACAAAACAAACTAAACATATGTCTGCCGCATATGATATGAGAAAGTGAGGAGTAAAACTAAACATATGTCTGCTGCATATGATATGAGAAAGCAAGGAGTAAAAATAGAGTAACTAACTTAGCATCCTCCACCATCAAGTGGTGATACAAGGCTGATCTTATGAAGTCGAAGGCTGTAAACCCGACTGCCTGTAAAGGGTACCTTTTCCGAGCTGATTTCACGTTTAGCAAGATTATAGAAACAGATGAAACGGCAAATAACAAAATCATAATCAATTCTCAAGGCTAACACCTCTAGGTATTTCACCCAACCACATGGTCTGATTCTATCACATTTCTTTAACCCAAGCCCTTCCATCATCTCGATTTCCAAGCATATATCAGGCAACTTTCTCCATTCCCCCGTTTCTGGATTCATCTCCCAAACTTCCCACACCAATTCTCCATCGGAAATCAATAAAGATAAATACCTTCCCGTGGAAAATAAAAAGCAGGGTCTCCTTGATTGTGTGACAGCTGTAGGGATAGGTGTGGGAGTTGTTAATCTTATACTGCACTGGCGAAAAAACGTAAGCGTAAAAACCAACCGAACCGAGTCAAGGGAAAACCCTTTTTCCCGCAAGACAAAATACGCCCTGGATAGTGCTCACAGGATCGTGCATAATTGCCCCAAAAGGTAAAACGGTTCACAGTATTAGTTCAGTAGCACCACTGAAATAATACTCTCGTCGAACGTTTCGGAGTTTGAGCAGAAAGAGGAAGAAAATGTGTACACAGAATTGCGCGAGTCTAATTTTTGTAGGTTGAAAAAAGTGACTGAAAGAATTCTGAGGGTTCACTATATATAGACGGAACCAACTCTGGGAGGTTGAGGAAAAGGTGGGAAGCCCACGAACTTCGTGGTCAGTTATGACCCACGATTCTAGTGGGGCGATTTTGACCGCATGAGATCGTCCAGGTTCGGCGAACCTCTAATTCGGATTCAAAAATTTGAATCCTGGATAAGCTTGAATCTGCACACGTATACATCTTGACTCCTAGGCTGACCCAATTCCGGATGGGCCGGGCGGGGCGCGCGCGTGTGTGGTTCATGGTTAGGGTCCCCATGCACCATTTTGGAGAACAAGACTTCAAGCTTGTATTTATACTAGGAAACTTTCCTTTAAGATTCCAATGTGGGATGAGTGAGAAGACTACACATGGTCAACACTCACCCATTAATTACCCTCTCTCTAGAGCATTAATGTCTCATCTTTTTTAATTAATTTCTCACTCACCGAAATTCGGTTTTGAGATATTAAATATACCACAATTATCTACTCCGCGAGTAGATCGATCTCGTCACGTTAAATTTACAAATATCAACGTTTTAATTCCTCAATTAATTTGGTCAAACATGAGTGCTAGAGCACTTTCAAAACCAAATTTCCAACATTCCCCCACATGAGTGAAAATTGCGTCTATACGGATTTGGGAGCATCTTACAGCTCATTTGAGACTTTGTTACTTCAGGATAAGTAGTTTGTGGCTTTGAACTTTCCTTAGCCCAGCACTGTCGGGTACACTGCGGTTTAGTGGATGTAATGCCTTGAACTAATCCACCTTAGTCTATACCTTACAGACAGTGCAGACACAAGTCAGTCTCGACTCCGATTCGTTCTCATAGTTTTGTCCGTTTTTGCCATGGACGCCCTTTTGTGCTTCATAAATGGTTGGTCGAAGCGGCCCTCACTTCTCATTTACATAGGTGATCTCCTCTCGAGTATCCCGTCATACTCAGTCCCATCTGGACCTTTAGGAATCATTAAAAGTCAAAGACTTAGCCTTTACCACATTTTACCGGTGCTCAACACTTGACTTAGTGCTGTCAGGAATGGTCATGATTTTCAAGTGCTGTACAACTAACGTTCACAGTTTAGTTTTCCCTTTTGAACCAAGTTCTTGGGATCTCCAGTCATCATAGTTGGGTTTCCACTGTTTCAGTTCTGCTTAGTGGATTTTAGACCCATTCCCTCTATCAGCTTATTCATTTGATCTCGGCATATGCTCTTTGTGAGCGGATCCGCTATGTTATCCTTTGACCTTACATAGTCAATGGTTATAACCCCAGTTGAGATCAAATGTCTAACAGAATTATGTCGTCGATGAATGTGTCTCGACTTCCTGTTATCATATTGTTCGAAGCTCTACCTATAGCAGCTTGATAGTCACAATGTACCATTACCGATGGCACTGGTTTGTTCCAACAAGGAATGTCTTCCAGAAAATTACGAAGCCATTCCGCTTCTTCACCAGCTTGATCTAAAGCGATGAATTCTGATTCCATTGTGGAACGGGCAATACATGTCTGTTTTGTGGATTTCCAAGATACTGCAGCTCCTCCAATAGTGAACACATATCCACTAGTGGAAAATGAGTCTTTTGTATCCGATATCCAATTAGCATCGCTGTACCCTTCAAGTACAACTGGATACCTCGTGTAAAATAGCCCAAGGTCAAGGGTGTACTTTAAGTACCTTAAGACTCTTCTAAGAGCTTTCCAATGATCGTGACTTGGATTGCTCGATCCTTGCATATTCCAACTGAGCCACAGGTTTTCCTCTGTTCTTCTTCAGATGAACATTGTGTTCCATAGGTGTTTTAGCAGGCGGATCATCAAATGCATTGAACTTCTTCAACACTCTCTCAACGTAATGAGATTGTGTCAAAGAGATTCCATTTGATGTTCTCTCAATTTTGATTCCAAGAATCACATCTGCTAATCCCATATCTTTCATGTCAAAATTTCGATTTAACATGTTTTTCATATTCACGATGACATTGTGATTGTTACCCATGATTAACATATCATCGACATATAAGCATACGATAACAAACCCATTAGGTGTTTCCTTCACATAAACACACTTGTCACATTCGTTAATTCGAAACCCATTTGACAACATGATGTTGTCAAACTTCAAGTGCCACTGTTTTGGAGCTTGTTTAATCCCATACAGTGACCGAACGAGTTTACATACCTTTTTCTCATTTCCAGGTGTAATATAACCTTCAGGTTGATCCATGTATATTTCAGCATCTATCTCACCATTAAGAAACACAGTCTTTACATCCATCTGATGTATTTCGAGATTATGCAAAGCAACAATCGCGATAAGTACACGAATGGATGTAATCCTCGTAACAGGTGAATAGGTGTCAAAGAAATCATACCCTTCCTTTTGTTTAAAACCCTTAGCCACCAATCGAGCTTTATATTTTTCAACTGATCCATCTGCTTTATATTTTCTTTTAAGGATCCATTTACATCCTAAGGTCTTGCAACCCCTGGGGAGGTCAAACAACTCCCACGTGTGATTTTGCAGAATTGAATCATATTCGCTATTAATAGCTTCTTTACAGAGTGGAGCATCCGGTCTGGACATAGCTTCTTTGATAGACTGAGGTTCGTTTTCCAACACGTAAGTGATGAAGTCTGGACCATAAGTCTTATCAATTCTAGCTCGTTTGCTGCGTCTTGGTTCATCACTCACATGAGTGGAAGGACCTGCAGTGTCATCTGATTCTTCGTGTGTTCGTTTGTTTGAACCCACTTCTTCTTTATCCCTACAAGGGAAGACATTTTCAAAAATTATGGCATTTCTTGATTCTATTGTAGTGCCTTCTGTCATATCGGGTATCTCTGATTTGTGAATCAAGAATCGATAAGCATTACTATTAAAGGCGTATCCTATAAAGATGCAATCGACCGTTTTAGGTCCGATTCTCACTTGTTTAGGAAGTGGCACTTCAACTTTAGGCAAACACCCCCACACTATGAGGTGTTTGTAAGATGGTTTGCGCTTTTTCCACATCTCATAGGGAGTTTCATCCATATTTTGAAGTGGAATCTTATTTAAAATGTGGTTAGCTGACATAATAGCTTCCCCCCACAAGTTCTGAGGCAAACCCGAGCTGATTAACATAGCGTTCATAATCTCCTTTAGTGTTCGATTTTTCCTTTCCGCAACACCATTTGATTGAGGTGAGTAAGGGGCTGTCGTTTGATGTATGATGCCTGACTCAACACATAACTGTTCAAACGGAGCCACATACTCTCCACCTCTATCACTACGAATTGTTTTAATTCTAGTGTTCAATT
Source organism: Stenogyne calaminthoides (assembly GCA_037126765.1). Classification (NCBI taxonomy): domain Eukaryota; kingdom Viridiplantae; phylum Streptophyta; class Magnoliopsida; order Lamiales; family Lamiaceae; genus Stenogyne; species Stenogyne calaminthoides. The sequence goes on from JBBCBC010000007.1 coordinate 14,320,434, forward strand.
GATTCTCTACTTCAGTTTTGTAACGTTTAAACGCTTCAATTGCTTCATCTTTACTTCGTAAAAGATAAACGTAGCAGAATCTAGTGTAATCATCAATAAAAGTAATAAAGTACTTTTTTCCACCTCTAGTTTGCACAAATTTTAAATCACATACATCCGTGTGAATTAATTCTAGAGGGGTTGTGTTCCTTTCAACAGATTTAAATGGTAATTTAGCCATTTTTGCTTCTACACATATCTCACATCTTTTGGATGTATCAACGTTTGCAATATTAAGTAAATTCATATTTACTAAACGCTTTATAGCTTTTAAATTAACATGTCCTAATCTAAAATGCCATAAAGAGGATCACTCAACGATATAAACGGAAGTAGAAGCATTCTCATTAATGATAGTGTTTGTGCCTTTACGGCTTACAACCATAACTGACATTTTGAATAATCCTTTCTCGAGATAACCCTTCCCGAGAAAAGTACCAAACTTACTTAGTACAACTTTGTCAGACTCAAACACTAACTTAAACTTGTGACTAACTAACAACGAGCCAGAAATCAAGTTCTTCCGGATGTCTGGGACATGCAGCACATCATTCAGCTTCAGCTCCATCCCCGAGGTTAGCTTTAGCACAACTGTTCCGACCCCAGCCGCTTCAGACGAGGCCTGGTTGCCCATATACAACTTTCTCCCCTCAGTAGGAGAATAGGTGGAGAATGCAGACTTCTCCGAGCAGACATGGCAAGTGGCCCCAGTGTCCACAAACCATTCTTTCTTGTTGTCTACCAAGTTGACTTCAGTCACCACAGCAGACAGATCCGCCTCCGTGATCCCCCGTTCAGCCACATTCACAGAGTCTTTCTTGGGCTTTTTGCAGTCACTTGCCCGATGACCGGGCTTGCCACAATTGTGGAATTTTCCAGAAAAAACAAATTTCTGCTTTGTGGCAGGAGCAGCAGACTTCCCCTTGACGTCCTTGTCATTGGGGCGTTTTCTCTTATTTGATGGATCTTTTTTCTCCATCAAATTTGCCTTAGCCTCGATTGCAGAAGTCGAGACCTTATTTTCTCTTTTCCGGCCATCTTTTTCAATCTGAAGCCTGACAATCAAATCCTCCAAGCTAATCTCCTTTCGCTTGTGCTTGAGGTAAGATTTAAATTCCTTCCAAGATGAAGACAATTTCTCAATCACAGTTCCCACCAAAAATTGTTCTAGCAACTCCATTCCTTTTGCAGTAATGTTATGAAAAATTAGCTGCAGTTTTTGAACCTGATCGACAACAGGCTTGTTGTCTACCATCTTGAAGTCCTACAACGCAGCAACGACGAACTTCTTTGTTCCTGCATCTTCAGTCTTGTACTTCTTCTCCAAAGAAGCCCACATTTCTTTGGCAGTCTTGTGCTGAACGTAGACGTTGTACAGAGCGTCACTCAGTCCACCCAGAATGTAATTCCGGCACAAGTAATCCCCACTGATCCAGAGGTCATAACTCATCCTCGTTACCTGATCAGCATTATCATCAGGGATTTTTGGACAATCCTCCTTGAGGTACTTCACCACAGACAAGGTGGTCAGGTAGAACTCCATCTTATTATGCCACCTCTTAAAATCTGCACCCGAAAACTTCTCGGGTTTTTCTGCCTGCGCCAGCAAGTGCCTTACAGTCCCTGGTTGAGAGGCTTGAAACATTGGACCCACGTATGGGTTACCACCAGTGTTGCTCAGAAACTGGTTTCCTCCAATGAACGGATTTCCACCGGAGTTATCCACAAAAGGATTGTTCTGAGGGCCTTCCAGAAAAGGATTTCCAGAGTACAATCCACCGAACGGATTAACCGTACTTCCAACATACTGGCTCCCAGAAGCATTTGCTGACATTCCAGCATACTGGCTACCAGTAGAGGGCATTCCGAATCCAGTGAAGGCAAAATGGACCATCAGTCATTGGAACATCAGATCGATACTGAGTGTTCGTGTTAGCAGGAGTAGGCGCACCTAGTCCAGTAACGGAAGCAATAGGCGCACCTGAAACTATCGGGTTAGGAGTAGCCGCAGCTAAACCAGTGGTTGAGTTGTTAACACCATCAGTGACGTCATCAGTAACGCCGGTGTTAACAATGACATCAACGTTTTGTTGCTGTTCGTTCGACATTGCAGTAATAGAATATGTTGTCTTGCGATTGTTAATCTTATACTGCACTGGCGAAAAAACGTAAGCGTAAAAACCAACCGAACCGAGTCAAGGGAAAACCCTTTTCCCCGCAAGACAAAATACTCCCTGGATAGTGCTCACAGGATCGTGCGTAATTGCCCCAAAAGGTAAAACGGTTAGCACCACTGAAATAATACTCTCATCGAACGTTTCGGAGTTTGAGCAGAAAGAGGAAGAAAATGTGTACACAGAATCGCGGGAGTCTAATTTTCATAGGTTGAAAAAAGTGACTGAAAGAATTCTGAGGGTTCACTATATATAGACGGAACCAACTCCGGGAGGTTGAGGAAAAGGTGGGAAGCCCATGAACTAATACTGTGAATCGTTTTACCTTTTGGGGCAATTACGTATACATCTTAACTCCTAGGCCGACCCAATTCCGGATGGGCCACCCAACTAATTAAGTCCAAAAAATAAATGGCCCAATTTAAGATTTTTGGTATCTAAAAAAGATAGATAAGCACAATTGCCAAGAACCACGAACCCGGGGCGGGGCGGGGCGCGCGCGCGTGTGTGGTTCATGGTTAGGGGAACAAGACTTCAAGCTTGTATTTATACTAGGAAACTTTCCTTTAAGATTCCAATGTGGGATGAGTGGGAAGACTACACATGGTCAACACTCACCCATTAATTACTCTCTCACTAGAGCATTAATGTCTCATCTTCTCTAATTAATTTCTTACTCACCGAAATTCGGTTTTGAGATATTAAATATACCACAATCATCTACTCCGCGAGTAGATCGATCTCGTCACGTTAAATTTACAAAAATCAACGTTTTAATTCCTCAATTAATTTGGTCAAACTTGAGTGCTAGAGCACTTTCAAAACCAAATTTCCAACAGGAGTCTCGGTGATAATTTCAGTCTCTACATTCAAAGTCACGACTTGATTGAAGCGTAATGTTTGCGAATGCATAAAACCTTCATTAATCAATGGTTGACTCGATAATACACTCTTAGCAGCGGGAGATAAGTGGTCGGTAGAAACAAACCTCCAAGATTTATCCACTCCCACAGTTAATATACCACATTCGGAATGTTCCCCCAGATAAGCATCATGTGTTGCAAACACTTTATAAGTCATGGAAGCTGCGGCATATCCTATGCCAATATAACACGGGGAACGAATATTACGAGGATATGGAGGGAGACGAAAGGCTTGGTCCGTCAAAAGGTTTGCAACAACATAACTTTTCTTACTTTTTTCATACTCCAAAACCAAACCATTACAACTAGTCCTAATTGGGACTCTGAAATTGAACTTATATGTCTCAATTTCACCTTCTCTAACAGAGATGAAAATGCAATTCCCGCATTTATCCATACATTTATCAATACAGAGAAGTCCATAAGTTGCGTGGTGAAGGTGTTTGTATATGAAATTGTGGTCACGTGTGATATGGTACCACTTCCGGCATACCAACCTTGCCGCAGATAAATATCTTGCGCCGGGAAATGTACCAGAATTTTGAACAACAATTCGTCAGGAATAGACTCGATTGCTGATAACCTAATCCTTTCACGACTCCTCAAATTATACGTGCCAGAGCTGGTCTGATCATTGATAAAAAAGAATTTTTGAGTGTGAAAATAAACACCAAACTCTCCTACTGCAATTGATACGACTACTTTTATAAACTAATTAATACCTACTGCATTTAATGCTATGATTTCAGTTCACAAGTGTAATGATATCAATTAATACATGATATAATATTAATTTATAAGTACAGTACTACCTCCGTCCCGTAGTTGTTTACCTCTTTCAAAAAATGGCCAGCCACAACATCTCAAAATTATATCTCATTTCATTACTTTTACCAAAAAAAAAAAATCTACTTTAGAAATAAAATAGAAAGAACTATAATACCCTCAATCAAAAACAACTTTATCACTTTAAATACTACTTCCTCCATCCCAATCAAAAACTCGTGCCGAAAGCAAAAGGATAAACAACTATGGGACAGAGGGAGTAATATAAATTTCATACTATCAACAAGTTTCACATAAAACCTACTTGAATATCAATAGAGTATCTCTATGAAAGGCTACCTAATTCTGTAATGGACAAATAAATTGAAGCTCAATAATAAATATAGTTACCGGAAAATGTTGGGTTGTGGAGACCGGAGGCAGACCACGGGAGACGCTCGACCAGTGCCCGAGGTCGAGCACTATTGCTCGGTCGAGCGCTCCCCATTCCAGCGCCATCGAGGCGCTCGAGCTAGCAAGTTGATCGAGCAGAACCGCTCGACCAAATGCCCTGGTCGAGCGGTTCCGGAAGCCCAGACGCGGATTTAGGGTTTTTAGGCCCAGTCTCATATAAATACTTTTTGACTCATTGTATTTGCCTCTCTTGTACTGTACGAAAAACACACGAAAATAGTGAATCTCCTGGCTTGGTAGTGCCCCCAGACGTAGTCATTCCTGACGAACTGGGTAACCAAATTGTTGTTCCTTAATTCGTTGTTCCATTATTTTCTCCTATAATTGCTTTAATTCCTAACAACTGGTATCAGAGCATCGGGTTAAAGGGATCTGTGGAGAGCAATTATGATGGCTGAAGGGAAATCGTCTGTTGAGAAGTTTGATGGAACGGATTTTGGATTCTGGAAATTGCAGATCGAAGATTACCTGTACGGTAAAGATCTGTATCAACCGTTGGGTGAAAAACCTGAAGAGATGAAGGACGACGAGTGGAAGTTGCTGGATAGGAAGGCGATGAGTGTGGTTCGTCTGTCGTTATCCAGGAACATCGCCCTACATACGGTGAAAGCAAAAACCACAAAGGAGATGCTGGAGATATTGACTGAGATGTATGAAAAACCGTCTGCAGCGAACAAGGTTCATCTGATGCGGAGGTTATTCAATCTGAGGATGGCGGAGGATACTGTGGTAGCCAACCATCTCAACGAGTTCAATATGATCATAGCCCAATTGAGCTCGGTTGAGATTGATTTTGATGATGAGGTTCAAGCCCTTATTTTGTTGTCTTCTTTACCAGAAAGTTGGAGTGGGGACGGTAGCGGCTGTTAGTGTTTCAGCAGGTAAAGTGAAACTGAAATTTGATGAGGTTAGGGATCTGGTCATGAGCGAAGAAATTCGCAGGAAAGAGTTGGGTGTGGCCACAGGATCTGCTTTGAGTGTGGGAAGCAGAGGCAGATCTGAATCCAAGGGGAAGCTAAATCGGGGTAGATCGAAGTCAAGGGGCAAAGATAAGCCAAAGAAGGATAAGAGTAAAGTTGAGTGTTATAAATGTCATGAACTTGGTCATTACAAAAGTGAGTGCAAGGCACAAGGGAATGAACCAAAGAAGAATGACAACTCAGCCAACGTTGCCACTGATGAGGACTCAGATGCATTGATTCTGAGTGTAAGCAGTCCATTGGAGTCGTGGGTGTTAGATTCTGGAGCATCGTTTCATTCGTGCAGCAGTGCTGACGTAATGGAAAAGTACACTTCTGGGAACTTTGGGAAGGTTTATCTAGCTGATGATGAGCCTCTGGAAATCAAAGGGAAGGGGAATGTTCGGATTAAGACACCAAATGGGACTGTGTTACAATTGAAAGATGTGAGACATATTCTGGTTTGAAGAGGAATTTGATTTCAGTTGGGCAACTTGATGACGAGGGCTAAAAGGTGACCTTTGGGTGTAACTCGTGGAAGATATCCAAAGGTGTCATGGTAGTGGCTCGTGGAAATAAAGAGGGGACGTTGTATATGACAGGCAACACTCGGGATAACATTGCTCTTGCAAGTGAAAAAGGGAATGCAAATTTGTGGCATTGTCGTCTAGGCCACATGAGTGAAAAGGGGATGAAAGTTACACTAATACACATTTGGGCTTGGAAAGCTGTGAAAAATGACCTTGAAGAGCGGTTATAACCGCTCTCCAAGCATCAGCTGTCCAAGCTTGGACAACTGATAAAAAACCGCTGTCCAAGAAAAGCACTTGGACAACGGTTTTTAACCGCTTTTGAATATATTAGCTTGGACAACGGTTGATAACCGCTTTGGCTTGGACAACGGTTATCAACCGCTGTCCAAGCTGATATATTTTTTTTAATTCGTTTTTTTATTTTACATAGACAACGGTTGAAAACCGCTGTCCAATATCTTTTTTTTTTTAATTATTAATTTACATTTTAAAAATCTTATAATAAAACTATAAACCAAAACTTATATATACGTCCAATACCATATAACATAAATCAAAAATCCTATAATAAAACCATAAACCACATATATATACCAAAACATCGAAATATATAAACATACAATCATAAACATATGTCCAATACACCAAAAACATGAAATATATATCATCACAAATATATAATTTAATTACATGCTACCAATATTTCAAACAACATTCTCTCAATATTGATCGTATGAATATAAGAAACGATTGTAAAGGTACCCCGTCCAATCGTTTTTCCATTTCTCCAGTCTTTTCTTAGAGTAAGACTTGAGCTCACGTTCATAGACAAACTGCAAACAACGAATCAATCAATATAGTATGAATTTTTATTCAATCAATAATAATTTAAATAAATCAATAATTGACTTACATTGGGAGGAATGTTCGTTATAGAAGAAAGGATTTTATCTTCTATAAAGCAACAAACAAAATGTCCACAATGGTCATTACCTCGTTGCCTCGGAACCTGTTGAATAACAATATAATCACGTATTACAATTATGATTGCTTTCTATTAATTAGTTTGATAATTTACTAAATTAAATTTACCTTAATGTTAATCCAGTTCACTTTATTTAACCTGGATCTTGAGCCCTGACTCTGAAGGCGACTCCGATACATCGTCATCACACTATTATTATTATAATTAAAAAATAAAAATAGATTAAATATGCATAATTTTAAAAGTAAAACAAATCATTGTATAGAATATTAAAAATGAACTTACGCTTCCATATATGAAACGAGATCAGGGCGATTAGAATAAACTCCATCATGAGCTGGGTCCATAAAATACACACTTAATGTATTCATGTGTATGGCGACCAGCACCCAATGGTTCCTATATTATATTGAGAGTATTAAAATTAACTGCAAATTTAGCATATTTATGTGCAAATATTATAAACATGAATACAAATTTTAACGAAATGTTTATCACTCACCCACATTTGTTGGCCAAAAAATGAGATGATAGCTCCCAGTTAGATTCAGCATGTGATTAACGAACCCATCCATGGTGCATACCCTATCACCCATTATGCAAGAAGACACTTGGGGGGAGACGAAGGAGTACATTCCACTTGCTCGGTTATCTCTGGAGAGATATAGCTCACCCAAATATCTTTTACCAACATATATACGCTAATAAATATTTAAAAAGAAAATTAAACTATACAAAAAGTGAATATTGAGAATTAGTAAACACATACGAGGTAAAAGGGCTATGGTGGTTGCACTCAACCACTCATCATTCAACTTGGCGCAAGACATGTTCCTCATTTGCGAATTCTTGGAAAGTATTACGATGAAAGTGAGCAAGCATGGGAAGCGTGGCGATATCGAAAGCATTAGGCGATACCATCCGGTGCACCCTAGAACGTAAAATGATCATCGTGATCTAAGTCTCCGATCGTGGGATAACCAAGTCTTAAGCGCGATGGAGTCCCTCGATTTAGCCTCATGTGGGGTCGGCAGATTCTACAATTAATTTGCAATATTATTTAGAACCACAAATAAGATAATGAACTTTAATAACAAATATTTTACCCTCATGGTGCTAGAGACCAAGTTGCTTGGCCATTCGATGAAGTGCCCGATCGCCGTTATTTGTGGCTTCATCGATTGGTTTAACTGCCATTGAATCCTCCTCTCCGATTCACGGGTACATCGAGTGTGACCCTCACGAAAACCGGGAGTGATGGGATGACCATGAATCATTCCATGGGAGCTATGCAACGAGCACTGTGGCCACCAACCCGTCGGGATCCTCCGGATCTGGTAGCAAAAGGTCGTTGGTTCGTTTTGAATAAGATATTTAGTTAGAAAATTTTAATACACTAGTATTTAATTAAAAAAATGTGAGACATGCATATCGATGCACTGTGAGGCGTTTTTGAAGTGCCTCAATAAAAAGTCGTCCCTAGGGTTATTTGAAAACATAGCATTTGCGACACTATGTTCCTGACTTGCTCCACTCGGCGACATTAGTGGCTCGATCTTTTCTCGAGACCTCAAACGTTCCACATCTTTAGCCAACTTGGCAACTTTGTTCGATTAGTATACCGACCATATTCATGGCTTGAAGACCGGTGCCATTGCTAAAGATGTCTTAAATCACGCCATATCAGGACACTCAGAAGTGGCGGCGGGATGCTCACGGCACCCATAGCAAATCCAAGCAGATCATCGAGGCGAGATCATGCGAATGTCGCCAAAGGCGTCATGGTGCGAGATAGACGCTCTGAATCACAAAAACAAAAAGATTATTATTTAATTATTTATTTATAAATAATAGTTTGTAATTGAAAGATAAATTAATGGATAGATTACCACTTAACCCGATGATGCGTTGTGCATTGGGATCGTGAATATTCCCGTCTCGACCCTTTACGGTAGTGCGAAATAAGTCAAAAGCGGGTAACAATAGGCTCACTCTCTCCGCTTTTTTTCTTCTTTCCTCTTTCTACGATAGTGATGAACTTGTCCCTTTATTAGATATATTAAAAGTGAATATATAAAAAAAAAAGTTAAAAGTTAGGATTTTGATCTCACCATATTTTCTCTTATTCGTGCATAACCTTTGTTGGATCCACGATATCGGCGCCTCCATCGACTTGGCTTGATTGCGATTTTTATTTCTTCGATCCTACAAAGTATAATAGAAATATGATAAACTTTGAAAAACTTAGGGCATTAGAAATTGAGGAAATGACATTGATCAATTTTACTGGAAATCATCCTCCATAGCTCGCTCACAAACTCCTCCTCGGTATGGAGCCACCATAGGGCTATTATGATCTGTGAGGAAACTAGTAAAAGTAAAGACCGGTTTTAGGATCTCGTGTGTTACTTCTCAACCAAGTCAGGAAATTCTTGGCCATTACTCGACTTGCGACAATATTTTCTTCTTCTTTGTGAGGTCAAGACCTCTGAAGGTAGTCTATCTGCATATAACATAACAATTTAGTAAATTTAAGGGTCATACTACAACTTTCAATAAATATATAATTAACATACCGTAAGCTCGTCCCATAATCTTTCCTTCAAAGGAGTCGATTTGAAATTTACGCCTTGATCCTTGGTGGCAAAGACGATAGGGATCACGCTCCTCATTGCGGCTCAATGTAGAAGGACAACGACTCACTCTCTTTTCTATTGCTGTCAAACTCATTGAGCGATAAGCGCAATAACATAGTATTTAATTAGGTTCAACGATCAATCAATATATTTATCGATTTTAAAGCTGTTCAATTGTAATAAAATTACGAAGTGTTTTCCCCTTGCTCTGAGCTCTCTTAATAGATGACATTGTAACTATACCAAAGAGCGCTTCTCCCGGAGAATTTTGCTAGTGGTGGTGGGAACATCGGTGTCACACTCTCTCAAGTCATCATATGCACCATGATCATATCGCCATGATCTCCATCGAATCTCCATCATCTCGGGATATGGCAAGCGAGACATGATCTGTAAAAGCGAAAAAGCAACATTTAATAAACAAAAAACAAACAATATTCTGTAGGATGTTTCATACATGATAAGAACTATCTATGCAATTATACATGATACATCTACTTATAAGTCACATCTGCATCATCTACTTATAAATTAAAATTTGGGTTGATAGCATACTCTTATACTATGAACACATGTGTATTAGGCTTGAATGACATTGTCTTACGAAGTAGACCAATAATATAAACAACAAGAGCAACTAAGTGTACGACTTGCAAAATATAATATTTCAAATTTAAAAAACAAGAGCAAATATATATAATATAAACAAAACTAAGTGTTATAAACAACAAGAATAGTTAGGAGTTCAAAAAAAAAACAAGAGCAACATATATAATAACTTTACGGTTCATTACTCAATGGATAATTCAATGTATATTCGACCTACACATATATACCACCGCCCAATGGCTCTCCAATTTGCTCTTAAATATTTTATATTGTTTTCATATAATATAAACAAATTAAACTAAGATTGAAGCAACAAATTAAATTTGATTGAAACAAATATACCCAAAGCCAAATTAAAGATTCCACAATACCTTTGTACCAACTAAGTGTTATGGAGGCAATGACAAGCAAGGGGAGGGGAGGGCGGGAGAAGCCTTGTGAGTGAAAAGAGGAGGAGACACATAATGATTTGGGGGAGGGAGGGAGAAGCGACAACGGCCTAGCGGTCAACAGCGAGGACGACGATTTGGTTGAAGAAGCCCGGCGACGGCGGCGATTTGGTCTGATTTTTTTGCGGCGATTTTGGGGGAGAGGAAATTGGAGAGAAAGAAATTAATGAAGTCTTAGAGCTAGGTCTCGGTTCATATATGTATATATAAAAAAAAAGACAGCGGTTATTAACCGCTGTCCAAGTGTTTACTTAGACAACGATTACTAACCGTTGTGCAAGTGGTATAAGACAATGGGTTTCAAACCCGCTGTCTTTTTTTTATAAAACCGCTCTCCAAGTCACATTACTTGGAGAAATTTGTTTGAAAAAGGGCTGTCAAGTCTTGTTGTATGCAAGCTCAAATGTGTAGTAGTGTTATGTGCTCGAAGGGTAAACTGCCAGACCTAAAGACAATTGACATTGGTTTGTGTGAGGACTGTGTATTCGGAAAACAGAAAAGGGTGAGTTTTTCAAAGGGAGGCAAGGCTTTGAAGAAGCAGAAGCTGGAGTTAGTTCACAGTGATTTGTGGGGTCCAGCACAAGTGACATCCCTTGGTGGAGCATCATATTACATGACTTTCATTAACGACTCTACGAGGAATGTATGGGTTTATTTCTTAAAAAATAAGTCTGATGCCTTTAATGCTTTCAGGAAATGGAAGGCTCTTGTAGAAACTGAAACGGGTCTTAAGGTGAAGTGTTTGAGATCCGATAATGGTGGAGAGTATGAGCTCCGTGAGTTCAAAGGATTCTGTGAGGCGAATGAAATCCGAATGGAGAAAACCGTGAGAGGAACCCCACAACAGAATGGCGTGGCAGAACGTATGAACAGGACCCTATGTGAACGTGCTAGAAGCATGAGATTGAAGTGTGGGCTGCCAAAGATAATTTGGGCAGAGACAATTAACACAACAACTTACTTGATAAACAGAGGACCCTCAACTCCTTTGGAAAATGGCATACCAGAGGAGGCCTGGTCGGGAAAGGAGGTAAATCTGGTTTTTCTTCGAGTATTTGGGTGTGTTGCATATGTTCATGTTGATGCTATGAGTAGAAGTAAGTTAGATGCTAAATCTGTTAAGTGTACGTTTGTTGGATATGACGGTGATGAATTTGGCTATCGATTTTGGGATGAGGAAAACCGAAAGATAATTCGTAGTCGAGATGTCATATTTAATGAACAGGTGATGTACAAGGACATGTTGGGGATATCCAAAGAAGGTGGTTCTGAGTCTCAGGTTGTGGAGTTAGACATTTCGAACTCGGGTGGGAGCAAGGGGGTTCTAGATGATCAGGTGATTGTTGAGGAAGAACCAAGTACACCACCGCCAACAATTCCGCTGCGGAGATCCACGAGAGATCGGAGATCTCCTGATAGGTATTCACCCTCCCTTCATTATTTATTGTTAACTGATGGTGGTGAACCTGAATGTTATGCAGAGGCCACACATAGTGAACAGGGGGACAAGTGGAAACTTGCAATGGATGATGAGATGAATTCATTGATGACCAACGTAACTTGGGAGCTAGTTGAGCTTCCTAAGGGCAAAAAAACACTGCAAAACAAGTGGGTTTACAGAATAAAAGAGGAGGCTGATGGAAGCAAATGCTACAAGGCAAGATTGGTTGTGAAGGGGTTTCAGCAGAAACATGGTATTGACTATACCGATGTTTTTACTCCAGTGGTGAAGCTAACTACCATTCGATTAGTTCTGAGTCTGGTGGCTGCAGAAAATTTGGTATTAGAACAGATGGATGTGAAAACCGCCTTTCTTCATGATGATTTAGATGAGGACATCTACATGAAGCAACCGGAGGGATACTTGTCTAAGGGGAGTAGTGAGCTAGTTTGCAAGTTGAAGAAGAGCTTGTACGGTCTGAAACAAGCTCCATTACAGTGGTACAAGAAGTTTGATGGGTTCATGCACAAGATTGAGATCAAGAGGTGTGAGGCTGACCATTGCTGTTACTTCAAGAGGTATGATGATGGTTATATCATTTTGCTATTATATGTTGATGACATGTTGATAGCAGACTCTAGTGCTCGGGAGGTGAGCAAGTTGAAGGAAAAATTGTCTGAAAGGTTTGCTATGAAGGACCTTGGAGAGGCCAAGCAAATCTTGGGTATGCGAATCGATCGTGATAAGGTGGCAGGAAAATTGTATCTTTCACAGGCTGAATACATAAAGAAAGTCTTGGAGAGATTTAGTATGGAAGATGCAATCCAACAAGGACTCACCTAGTAGCGAAGAGGAGCGGACCTACATGCAAAACACTCCGTATGCTTCAGCAATTGGAAGTTTGATGTATGCAATGGTGTGTACAAGACCAGATATTGCACAGGCGGTGGGAGTTGTTAGCCGGTTTATGGGCAATCCGGGTAAGCAGCATTGGGAGGCAGTGAAGTGGATCCTAAGATACTTGAGAGGTACTACTGAACAAGCTTTGTGCTTTGAGGGCAAAAGTGTTGGGTTGGCAGGATATGTTGATGCAGACTTGGCATCAAATGATCTCGACAAAAGGAGGAGTACTACAGGGTATGTGTTTACTTTTGGTGGTACAACAATATTTTGGGCTTCTAAGTTGCAAAAGATCGTAGCTCAGTCCACTGCAGAAGCATAGTACGTTGCAGTCACTGAGGCTAGTAAAGAAATGGTTTGGTTACAGAATCTGTCGTGTGAGTTGGGGAAGGAGCAAAAGATTAGTATTCTGTATAGTGACAGTCAGAGTGCTATTCACTTGGCGAAGAATTCAGCCTTTCACTCGAGGACGAAGCACATCGAGTTGAGGTATCATTATATTCGTTACCTCATTGAGAACAAGATCTTACAGTTGATGAAGATCCGGGGAAGTGAGAATCCTGCTGACATGTTGACCAAGGTTGTGACCTTAGAGAAGTTGAAGTTATGCATGACTTCAACTGGCCTTGGAAACTGAGCATAAGGCCCGACACTACTACCAGTGAGAGAGATCATTGAAACGGAGGAGACAAGTTACAGTTGGAGTCGGTCTCCAGGTGGGAGATTGTTGGGTTGTGGAGACCGGAGGCAGACCACGGGAGGCGCTTGACCAGTGCCCGAGGTCGAGAACTATTGCTCGGTCGAGCGCTCCCCCATTCCAGCGCCATCGAGGCGCTCGAGCTAGCAAGTTGATCGAGCAGAACCGCTCGACCAAATGCCCTGGTCGAGCGGTTCCGGAAGCCCAGACGCGGATTTAGGGTTTTTAGGCCCAGTCTCATATAAATATTTTTTGACTCATTGTATTTGCCTCTCTTGTACTGTACGAAAAACACACGAAAATAGTGATTCTCCTGGCTTGGTATTGCCCCCAGACGTAGTCATTCCTGACGAACTGGGTAACCAAATTGTTGTTCCTTAATTCGTTGTTCCATTATTTTCTTCTATAATTGCTTTAATTCCTAACAGAAATAAAGGTTGATTACCTGCAGTGTGATTCCTACTTTTTTTTTGGCTTACGTAAAGCGGACGGTAACGACGGCGCCGCGGCAACAACATTGTCAATTAATTTGGTGGATACAATTTGTTTCCATCCCCTAAATTTACTCTTAACCTATTGCTTTGGGCCTCACCTAGGCTGGCTTCCTAATTTGGGCCTAATACCTAATAAATTGGAACCATCGTGCAGTATGAACTGAAGGATTGCAGGATGCGAAAAAAAAAAAAAAAAAATTCAAATATTCAACAAAAAATAGAAAAAATCGTTTTTTTTATATAGAAAAACTAGATCTTTAAAGATATGTTCAGAAAAAAAAATACCAAATGATTGAAAGAATTTTTTTTGGAAAAAAAAACCGGAAAAAGAACTGTTCGAACAATATTATCGAAAAAACTAACAATTCGAAAAGACATGAAAATTTCGGATTTTTTTTCTTCCAAAAATTGTAATCATTTTTTAAAATGAGATTCTAAATCTACATTTTTTGATCTTATTTGTATAACAACCAACCAAAGGGTTGAATTGGATGTAGACACGTGGACAAAATATAGGAATCGTGATCGATCGTCTCGAAATTGTTTGGTATACTTTTTCCTTTTTATGGAATTGGATTTTTTGATCTTATTGTTTGATGCACTCACCGTGAAAATGAATCCATTTGAAACCATGAATGTTAATTGGGCGTTGAAATCATATTAGTAATATGCGTATTGTGTCAATTTTCAACAATATAACACTCATTGTCTGGTGGGTAAGGTTTGTGTGTGCGCGTGTCCGTGTAAACTAAGGGAAGAAAGTCAAGAATATGAGAGGGTGTTTGCAAAAAAATATACTTTTGAAGAATTGATTAAAATTAGAGATTGTGGAAAAATTGATTAATATTAGAAAGTAATGATGTTTGTTAAAAAAATCAAAGATAAGTTGATAATGTTTGAATAATAAAAGGTAATAGTATTTTAGAAAGATTTATAAGCTATCAAAAAATCCCTTTTTAACTTTAATTTATATGTAATAAAAGAGAAACAAAATATTCTAAATTACTTCTGCACATAATTCTAAATGATTACAATCACTTATAATTTCTCAAACACCCCCTGAGACTTCAACGATAAAGCTAAAGAAACTCAATAACTTCTGTCTATTTAGTTAAAACAATGTTGAATGCAAAATAGAACTTCATCAGAACTATAATCATAAATAATTCTCAATATGCATCTTTAAAACATTGTAAAAGGGAAAAGACAATAAATAGTAAAACTCATTAAAAAACTGAATATATGTCTGCTGGCATATGACCTCAGTGAGGAGTAAAAATAGAGAAACTAACTTAGCATCCTCCACCCAGGCTGTTCTTATGAAGTACAAATTTGTATAAACAATTGTCAATAATATTTTCCGAGCAGATTTCACGTTTAACAAGATTATAGAAACAGACGAAGCGGCCAACAATTTTCAAGGCCAAGATCTCTGGGTATTTCACCCAACCACATGGTATGATTCTATCACCTTTCTTTAACCCAAGCTCTTCCATCCCACCCTTCTGATTTTCCAAACACAAGCGCATCTCAGGCAACTTTCTCCATTCCTCCGTTTCTGGTTTCATCTCCCAAACTTCCCACACCAATTCTCCATGGGATATCAATAAAGATAGATACCTCCCCGTGGAAAATAAAAATTGGCTTCTCCTTAATTGCATGACAACTGCATGGATAGGTGGGGAAGTCTCCGTGATAATTTCAGTCTCTACATTCAATGTCACAACCTGAGTGCCTACACTCTGCCAATGCATAAAACCTTCATTAATCAATGGACTACTCCGTAATGCAAACTTAGCCATGAGAGATAAGTGGTGAGTAGAAATAAACCTCCAAGATTTATCCACTCCCACAGTTAATATACCACATTCGGAACGTTCCCCCACATAAGCATCATGTGTTGCAAACACTTTATAAGTCAGGGAAGTTGCAACATATCCTATGCCAATTAATATCGGGTAAATCATACGACGAGGATATGGAGGGAGACAAAAAGCTTTATCTGTTGAAAGGTTTGCAATAACATAATTGTTGCTATGTTTTTCATGCTCCAAAACCAAACCATTACAACTAGTCCAAGTTAGGCATCTGAATTTGTAGTTCATGAGCTTATATCTCTCAATTTCACCTTCTCTAACGGATACGAAAAAGGCACTCCCCTGTTCATCATGGAAGTGGAGTCCATAAGTGGCGTGGTGAAGGTGTGTGTGTATGAAATTCTTTGTACGTGTGATATGGTACCACTTCCGGCATACTAGCCTTGCCGCATGGTAAATATCTTGCGCCGAAAGACGTAGCAGAATATCAAACAAGATTTCATCAGGAATAGACTCGATTGTTACTGATAACCTTATAGTTCTTTTACACCTCCTGGAATAATACGGGCGAGTTGCCGCCAACAATCTGATCATTCATAAAAAAGAGTTCCACTTTTATTTGACAGTGAAAATAAATAGAGTCTCTCTAAAGTAATCATCAGTTTAGCCTATCAACTAACTAATTCTACAATAATCGACTAATAAGCAGAAGCTTTAACTAATATATACATGTGCATACATAGAGAAAAAGAAGACGTACAAAAATTAATTTCTTCTTTTAGTTTGTGAAGATAAATTGAGTTCCTCCAATGAAATCCTTAAATTTAGGGTATCACTAAATAAACCTATAATCGATTAATACGCAGAAGGTTTAATAATTACCTGTGTGATTTCTACCTGCTTATTGCCTTCCATTATACTATAAGCGAACGAAAGCGACGGCCGCCTGGGCAGGGGAAATTAATGGAATTAATAGATTACGTTGAGATTAAGGGCTTCGCTAATTTTAGAGATGTTAAAGCCCGTGGGCTGCTTTTACTTTTAGGGCCCGTTTGTGTAGTGGTATTAAAGTTTGAAGAAACAAGAAATTTTGTGATGTATTTGACTTTGCAAATGTGATAATCTATAAATATATAAAATAGAATTTTGTTAAAATTTCAAAGGTATATTTATTATTTTGCTGCTTTATATTGATGATAGCTGATGTATTTGACTTTGCAAGTGTGATAATCTATAATTATATAAAGTAGAAGTTTGTTAAAATTTCAAAGGTATATTTATTAATTACATATATATATTTTTAGACAAAAATTCGTATGTGACAGTCTCATGTATGAGACGGAGTGCAATTTAGTACAATCAACACCCCCCTAAAGTGCTAAAGCATCAATGCCCTCCTAGAGTGCAACTTTATTAATGATGATTTTTTTAATTAAATTATGTAAATCATAGAATTCGCTAATTAATTTAATAAGTTTAAATAGCAAAATATAATTATTAAGAGATGAACTAATAATAGCCCAATTTCATGCCAAAAACAAATATAGGGAATATTTTTTTCAGGACTGTAACTTTGGGGGCGGCAAAAGTAGGACTGTAACATTTCGGACTAACAAAAGTAGGACCGTAACTTATAAAAGTAGCAAAACTAGGCCCATAACTTTTTAAAATAACAATTTAAGGTCAAATTAAGCCCGGGTTGCCTCTTTCGGGCTCAAATCGCACTCTTAGCTTCCGGTCTTCAACACATGTGCGCTCAGTGATCTCGTTCGACTGTGACTGTAAATCTTGTCACAGAAGCGCCAGCAGGGCCACGTCTCTTGGATCACAACGAAAAGTTTGCCGAACACTGTAAAGAAACGAGGTAAAAACTTGAGCTAGTGCTCTCCATTTTCCAACTCATCAAGCATGTATGCTGGGTGCCTGATGAGAACCGCGATTTGGGAACACGATAAATTCGTCGCCCTAGCGCAGACTAGCAGGAGAACGAATATAAAACACGATAACATCGACGCCCTGACTCAGGCCAGCAGGAGAACGATTGATTTTTGACAAAGTTGCCAAAGAAAAGTTATATTCTTCATTATGAAAAAGAAAAAAAACGTCCAGCAACATATATAAAGGAAAAAGGACTGCTCCTATTCTAAAAAGGACCAAATCTAGCAAATCTATCTAACTGACTCGATAACTATGAATTTAAAAGATAAAAACCGAAAATAAGTAAATAAAATAGCAAATCTAGGACTATCTTGAATATCTTGCCAATCTTGAAGATCTTGTCAAATCTTGTAAAATATAGGACACTATCTTTGGTAAATATGGAACAATCTTGCAAGAATCAAATCTGGGACAATATCTTTTCTTTCAAGGCCCATTCTCGCAAGGCTCATCGGACCCCAAAATCCTCGTTCGCATCATTCCCGTCCCCTTCAAGATCGTCCTTGTCCTCAAGGACCAATAAAGATCGTCCTTGTCCTCAAGGACCAATATCGGGAACGCTCTCTCATCGAGCCTAAATGCTCCCCTTTATTTAATCGCCGACTGCTTGCCACCAAATGATTAAGCTCAAAATTATCAGTTGTTCGGGTGTGGCCAAAAATCTTTAAGCGATAACGCGAATTTTTCATAGTACTGCCAACAAAATAACTATCATTAATTATAAAAAAATAATAATTATTTTGGGAGTCAAAACCTTTATCTTCATCGAAGTAGGACTTGGCAGACATTACATCAAGACCCAAAAAATTTGCATTGTGATCGTATTCCTTATCAAATAATTGGCAAGGATCTCGACATCGAAAATGAGAGGCACAAAATCAATCTCGGGTTGCTCTTCATCATATATAGGTGACGCATCATACAATTCTGACTTATAAAATTTATCCAATCCATTTGAAAAAATAAATGGTCCATCATCCTCTAAATAATCCAAACCAAATTCGACAGGCTCATGGTGCTCATTTTTACCAAATAAGCCATCAAGCCCAAAATGCTCATCATTGTCAAACTCATTCAAAGGTCCATCAAAATAAGGAGGCCCGATTGACTCATCTTCCAAATCATCAAAAGCATCAGGCCCAATCTCAATACTAAAATTAGGTGGCCCAAATTCATCCAAGTGAGTAAGTGGCCCAAGACGGTCACGAGCAGAAACATGGCGAATCTGATTGAGAAGCCCACTATTGTCTAGGGCATCACAACGGAAATTGGAATCAAGAATTCTCTGGTCTGTACGAACTGTCGAGGCAGAGTTCTTCGCGAGGGAGGAGCGCGGCGTCGGCGCGTGGGGCAATTCCTTGCGGCTTGGTGGCGGTTGAGCGGCGGCCATCTGGCGGAACGGTGCAGGAAAGACGGTGGAGGGTTGCACTGATGTGGTGGCGAGGGATGATGGTGCGCCGCTGATTGTGGTTGCAACGGTGGTTGCAGGGGCTGTTCGGTGGGGCTGGTGATGCGGTCGCGGCGCAGTGGTTGCGGGCGGATTTGTTGGTGGCGGGCGAACTGAATGTGGGGGTGTAACAGGCGGTGGTGGTTCAGGTACTGGACAGTGGTTGGGAGGCGGACGGTGGTGGTTCGCCTGGTGTCGTGATGACTGAACGATGGGTGCTGGTGCAACCGTGTGAGCAGCGCGATGTGGTGATCGTGATGGTTTTACGGTTGTCTTCTCCGATGAGAACGTTGAACGTCTTCGAGACCACTTCTCTATCCTGCGTTCAATATTGTCCAGCGATCGATTGATGATGGCCATCCTCTCCAGGAATATGTCCAAATCATCTCCGGTACGTTGGTTTCGAGACATAGTCGAATTTAGATCGCGATTCTCAGATTCTCTCAATGAAAGCACCAATTTGATGAGAACCGCGATTTGGGAACACGATAAATTCGTCGCCCTAGCGCAGGCTAGCAGGAGAACGAATATAAAACACGATAAAATCGACGCCCTGACTCAGGCCAGCAGGAGAACGATTGATTTTTGACAAAGTTGCCAAAGAAAAGTTATATTCTTCATTATGAAAAAGAAAAAAAACGTCCAGAAACATATATAAAGGAAAAAGGACTGCTCCTATTCTAAAAAATACCAAATCTAGCAAATCTATCTAACCGACTCGATAACTATGAATTTAAAAGATAAAAACCGAAAATAAGTAAATAAAATAGCAAATCTAGGACTATCTTGCATATCTTGCCAATCTTGAAGATCTTGCCAAATCTTGTAAAATATAGGACACTATCTTTGGTAAATATGGGACAATCTTGCAGGAATCAAAACTGGGACAATATCTTTTCTCGCAAGGCCCATTCTCCGCAAGGGGTCAGCTCGTTAATTTTTTTTAATTGGCCCAAGCCCAACAAAACACACTGCTTCTTTTTAGAATTCCAATTTTAATCTTGCAAGAATCTGCTCCTTTTTCCATGATTTTTATTTCGTTTTTTAAAAGATTTTTTATTTTGCTATAATAATGAAGAAAGAGGTTGGCTATGTAAATGAATAGTCAGAAAAGCAGGAGCATGTAGATTGACACCTGCTAAAGTTTTCTAGACAATTGGGATTTTTTTTTTGTTGATCCACTAAATATCCACCAGGATTAATTCTAAAAAAATACATCACCTTTACGCTCAGTATCAATTTAATCACGACTTTGAATATTTTTGTAAAAAATCCCAACCTTTTATTGTGTTTCAATCTGATACCTATTTTTTAAAACCCGACAGAAAGAAGTGACATGGCTCGCCAGAACTTGTGTCTTAGCGCCACATCGGATATCACATAATATATATATATTTTTTAATTCCACATCAATAATAATTCTTTCAACTTTTCTAAAGTAACACTTTCCTCTCCAGTAAAAAAAAAAAAAGTAACACTTTCCTCATTGCACTATGCTTCTATAAACGTTTTCTTTTTCTTCGGGATTACATATCAAAACTAACACTTTTAATTTAAGAATTTTAATAAATCAAAATTGATTTCAAAATTAATAAACTAAAATTCCACACTCACCCTTCGAAGAACAAGAACCCTAATTAGATAACACTCACTCAACAAATCATCTAAAAAAAATATATTTAATTACGTGGCATTTGATGTGGCGCTCAGACACAAGTTTCGGCGACCTATGTCACTTTTTTCTGCCTGGATTTCAAAAATAGGTATCAAATTGAAACACAATAAAAGGTTGAGGTTTTTCACAAAAATATTAAAAGTCATGATTAAATTGATACTGAGGGTAAAGATGGTGTATTTTTTTAGAATTAACCCTATCCACCAACCTATTTGTTTTTTTTTTCTTTTCCTGTATGTATTCATATTAATTATTTATAAGACGAAATTGAATGTACGTGTTTTTCTTCTTATTATCATCCGGTCGACTGTTATGTTTTGCTATATATTAGGACAATAAAATTTGAGAACTATGTATATGTAAGAAATGAGAGTTTTAATGTACAGGGAACGAATTAAGTTGGAATCTATCCATATATGGTTTATATATAAGTCACATTTGGATATTTGTGAGTATGTATGAGATCCTTTGGAGATATAAAAGTTTAAAAAGGAAATTATATTCTAATAAAATTATACAATTAAAATTTTAAAAATATTATTAAAAAAAGTGTTATCTTGGCCCGTGGCCCGCCTAGGGCTGAGTTTCGTAAATGTAGGCCTGCTAAGGATTGGGCCTGGCCCGCCCCGTTCATTTTGCCACCTCTAATCTGAGCCCTACCAAACATCTCTATCTGAACAATCCCACCAACGCAAACAATCGGTTCTGGCAACCTGAAAATTTGCAGGCCTACTTCCTGTTCAGAATCCAGATATCAGTTTTCATAAGAACCATCTTTCTTGTGAAGTATATATCTAACTGTACTTGTCAACTGAAGCGTGTTCCATTGGATATAATCTTATCTCTGAATGTTTCAATTAAGGTTCTTACATAACTGAAACTAAACTGCACAGAGCTTCAGGCTCCAAAGAGGATTCCACCTGTGCACATATGTTGAAGACCCGGAAGCTGAAAGTGCGATTTGAGCCTGAAAGAGGGCAAAATCCGGGCATAATTTGGCCTTAAATTGCTATTTTAAAAAGTTATGGGCCTAGTTTTGCTACTTTTAAAAGTTAACGGTCTAGTTTTGCTACTTTTAAAAGTTACGATCCTATTTTTGCTAGCCCAAAAAGTTACCGTCCTACTTTTGCCACCCCCAAAGTTACAGTCCTGAATAAAAATATTTCCCAAAAATAATATAAATAGCCCAATTTGAACTATCTATGCGAACCATTTTACCTACGAAACTGGATCCATTTAAAATTATGAATCCTAATTGAGCCGCTGAGATGTTAACATGCATGCGGATTTCAAACCCATGCGGAAGCAGATATTTTTCTTCTCTTTTTTTATTTTGGGCCTTTCTATACTGAAACTTATTACTTGTTCGCTGAAAATATAAATAATTGTTTGCTGAAAAGTATATTTGGCCAAGAAAGTTTAGAAACCCTAACTGCAAATCCCAAGGAATTAAAACATGCATCATGAATAAATTAATCATTTGTTATCCTATGTGATAGGTTTTTTTTGGAAAGGATGTCCTATGTGAGAGTTAAACAACCTGTTGCATGCGAATTTAACAGCACAAGTATCCATTCCAGATTCCACATTACACAGCTTCAAAGAACACTGTAAATACTTAATCAAAACTTAATCATATATAATTAATTCTACATTATGCATCTTTAGAACATTGTAAAGAGAACAAGATAATAAATACTTATATAGTAAACTCCAAGAACAAAGAAACTAAGTTAGCATCCTCCACTCAAGTGGTGATACCAGGCTGTTCTTATGAAGTACAAGGCTGTGACAACAGTTGATATAAACCTTTTCCGAGCTGATTTCACGTTTAACAAGATTATAGAAATAGATGAAACTGGAAACACGAATATTACCAAGAATTTGAAAGGCCAAGACCTCTAGGTATTTATTAAGGATAATTAATTTATATATTAAGGATAATTAATATGTAATTAATAGATTAGATCTTGGTCATTATTGATCATTAATATGTAATTAATAGATTAGATCTTGGTCTATTAATTACATATTAATTATCCTTAATATATAAATTAATTATCCTTAATAAATTCACGCACCTAATTTATAGTGAAGTCAAACGAGAGAAGAATAATCGGGAAGATGAAAAAAAATCGGAATCAAGAAGAATTTAATTTCAACAATTTTTTAGTCCATTTGCTGCTGAAATTTTCGGGCCAAGTAAATTAATTGAGGCCCATTATTTGCAAAAGCAAGCCCGCCACATTGATTGTGTTGACCGAAAAAGTGAGAGAAGAAAGGCAAAGCCAATGTTTGACTGAGGCATTAGATAACAAGAAAAAGCAAGCAGGCCGGGGAATGGAGGCCACGCTTTTAATCAACAAAAAGGAATTGCGCTTACACTCCTTCAGCGTGGATAAAACAAATAGGGCAGCAGAGCATTTTAATTGTAAGTATTAGTTGGCCTATAGTATAGTATTACTTGTTTTATTGGTATTAGTTGTTTTTACTCTGTAGTACTAGTTGATTAATTGTTTTATATATTGTGTAGTATTAGTTGATTAATTGTTTTATTGTGTAGTATTAGTTATTAATTGAGTAGTATTACTTATTTTATTGTGTAGTATTAGTTGGTTTTATTGTGTAGTATTAATTGATTTATTATTTTATTATGTAGTATTAGTTGATTAATTTTGTAGTATTAGTTGATTAATTAATGTTTTAATTATAAATATTAGTTGCTTTGTTGTTTAGTATTACTTGTTTTATTGTGTAGTGTTAGTTTTGTATTATTTAGCTAACACGTGTATATTAATTAGTACTATTTAGGTTAATTTAGCATTAGCTTAATTTAGCTTATTCAGTGTAGTTGTGATCATGTAAAGAATATATTAATTACGTACGTTGGAGTGGAGGGATTGATGTTGATGAATATTTGTTGGTTATTGCTTGTTGTAGAACATGTGCGTTCCGACTTAATTAATTTCAATTGATTAAGTCGGAAATGGATGCACGTAGGATCTTGATTAATTGGGGAATACGATAAAATAAAATTAAACTCTGCCGAAATTTTTAGGAAATAATAATTATTAAGTAGGCTTTAATTTGAATATAATTAATTAATTCGTAAATGTGAAACAGATTGATATGGATTATTCTGGCCGTTTACGTTGGATGTATGGTCCAAGATCGATTAATGGCATGATATCTTCCGAATTTTACAATGGACTCGAATCATTTATAGTTTTCGCCACTAGTAATCCGAATTGGATGAACCAGGGAAAGATTAGGTGTCTCTGCAACAAATTTAGATGTCGGAACAACATGTTTCATTCACCTGATGACGTGAAAGCTCATTTGTATAGAAATGGGTTCATGCCCAATTATTGCAATTGGTTTTTTCACTGTGAGAAAATTTGGGGTCAATACAATGATCAACCATCTACGTCGACTTCACATGGGCCGGTTGACGAGACATCTGGATCTAGTTTGTACCACGACATGATCAGGGACTTAACTTCTGGTCCCCACTTGAATGTAGATGATGAGCCCTCTAATATTGAGGAACCTCCGAATGAGCATGCTGCACATTTTTTTAACATGCTTCGTGCAGCGAATCAGGATATCATGTCTGGTTGCGAATCACACTCACAGTTGTCATACAATGCCCTATTGCTGAACATTAAAACTGAAAACAGATTGTCTGAAAGGGGCTATAATCAAATGGTTCAGGCGATTCGTGAGGATTAGTGTTAGTATATGAGAATTGGTACGTATATATATGTGTGCACATATATAATGAAAAGGAATAAAAACGTGATTATTTGACAATTTTTTTAAAAATATTTTAATAAAGTGATTATAGTGAAAGACAATATAAAAGTGATTATTTGACAATTTTATTAAAAATATTTTAATAATAATTTAAAAAAATATATAGTGTTAATAAAAATATATAAGTGCACATATATAGTGTTAGTAAATTGTGAAGAAGAATATTAAATTATTATTTTTACAAAAAAATTATTCATATTAATAAGTATATAGAAGAATATAAATTATTTATTTTATAATTTAATTATAAATATTTTAATTAAACTAAAATGTGTGTGTATATATATATGTATATATATATATATATATTACATATATATATTATATATATATAATAAATATTTGTATTATAAATGTGGAGTATAATTAAGAAATAACATATAAATATACAATACATACATATATATATATATATATATATATATATATATAATATACAATTAGAAAGGCATTAATGTCAAGTAACTAGCCGTGCCCAAACGGTTTGGCGAAACACGCAAGGCCTCCACATACCGGGAGGTCGCGTGTTCGATACTCTATGGGCGCAAAAATTGCCTATATTGGACTTGATGTACATTAATTCGAGTGTCCAAGTGGTTGTGTGGATGAGTTGGTGGGCTCGCGACGGGGGTTCGAAACCCGCCTGTTCCGTTTTTGCATTTTTTCTCCAGAAAACGAGGGCTTAAAACCCTCTTTAAAATCATCGGGAAATGGGACGAGGGAATATAACCCTCGTTATATTTCCGGAATCTTTGACTACATGGGACGAGGGTTTTCACGTCCCTCGGAAAATGGGACGATGATTTTCACGTCCCTCGGGAAATGGGACAAGGGTTTTAGCGAGCGTTTATGCGCTCATTAATAGGAGAGGGTTTTCAACCCTCGCTAACTGACACATGTCAGATCGTCGCCAAAACCCTCTTTAATTTAACGACGGTTTTATTTTACCCTCGTTACACCATTGCCGAAGCCCATTTTAAAGAGGGATAATATCCCTCTTTAAAACCCTCACAAAACAAATATCCCTCTTTAAATCTCTCTATAAATTACATACATCTTTTGGTAAATTTTAAATTTATGTTGTGACAGCAACAAGTTGGCCCAATGCCAATTACTTAGTCGGCCACTTTGACATGTTTATGAGAACAAATAATTCTAAAGAACTCATATCCAACTCTTGTAACTTATTAAGTTGTCCAATCTCTTCTGGAATAACACCTGTATAATTATAAAAATATAAAATATCAATTTAATTAACTATACAATATTATGCAAATGTTCATAATAATTAAAAAGCATCATCATCAAATCTCGAGGACATGATATATTTTGAATATTATATACGGTCGAATTGCCAAAGACATAAAAACGTCAACAGAGATAAAAATTAAACGAATTGTATCATATATAAACGAAGATGGTTGGAGGCAAAGAGCCCGTCAATTTGTTTGAACGCATATTCAAGTTTTGTAAATTATTAAAGCGCCCAATTTGTTCTAGAATAGTACCTGTACATATATAATTGTAAGATTTAAAATGTCAATCTAGTTATAAAATAACAAAAAAAATGTAAAGATCAGTTAACAAAAGGAAAATTAGTTGCATACTTCTTACTAAATTAAATTATATAAAATCAAATCTTCAAGAACTTGATATGTTAATATAATTACTTTGACAGTTTGTCAAAAATTATATGAATGGTTGGATTGCTCAAGATATATATGAAAACAGACTATGTACGATAACTTGCATATATATGTTCGTATATATTAAAATTACGAAAGAGATCGTCACAAATTGTTTTTTGGCAAAACTCGTGAGAACCAGAGGTTAGATAAACCCTATTTCTTCAAAGTTTTGTTGTTACGTTTATGTTACGCACTATCGCTGTTATAGATAAACATTATCACTGTTTTATTTATGCACTATCGTTATTTATAAAATAAATTATTTTTAATTAAACAACGATAGTGCATTTTTTAAACAACTATAGTATATAAATATAATAATAATAGTGTCTATGCAAAACGTTGAATACAGTTCATTGTGAACTTGAGTTCTATTTGCAAAAATTTATGTGAGCCCGAGTTCAAATGCACATTTTTTCAAGTATTATAGTTATATATACACACTACACTATCATTGTTATAAAGTTCAATAATTTTTTAACAATGATATGGCATATGCATAACAGTGACAATGCGTATATGTAACAGTGGCACTCGAAAAAAAAATTGTATGAAACCTGAGCGGAATTATTTGTTCCCAATCCCGACCAGAATTTGAATTAAATATTTAGATCTCCGCTAGCTCTTAGTTGTAGTGATATTGTCAATCGAAAATCCAGATTTTTAATTTTTTTTTTAATATTTAAAAGTATTCTAATAAATAATCATATTATTAAGAAGCAATTGCATTTTACAATTATTTATTAAAAGATAATTTAAAATAAATAATTTCACATTTTTCTACAAATTTTCTAAGTAAAATAAGTATTTCTATTAAAAAATATATCAATCATAATATTAATCTAGAATAGATTAAAAAATATTGATTATTTAATTTTATTATTATCTAAACTCGTATATCAATCATGTTAATTGTTTTTAAAGTCGGACTGACCAGTTTGGTTGGGAACCAATCACGATGCCCATTAGATTCTTAAGGACTAACGAGCTAAAGTAGAACCTATGTGAACTGTGAATAAATTGGGTTAACCCAACGAATCGACTGATCCACAATTTTGGAATTTATAAAATTTCTAAAAGAGAAGACCCGAATGATATCATCTGTTCCATTTTTAATGTTCTACTCCATGTTTCATATTTTGGATGTATGACAAGTGAAAATTAAAATATTATCCAATGACTCACCATAATCCTGGGTCCATGTGTTAAAGATTCAGAAAGTGAGATATATTTGCAATATTAGAAAATTACACAGAGGAATAGAACTGGAGAAGACCAATTATTTTTACTTGTCAATTTTGATTAGACACAACCGTTAAGGGTAGGAGTAGGCCAGACTACCCAACAAGACCGTACACCCAACCTACTAAAGATGAATTAGGCTTAAAAAGACTTAGCTTTCAGGTCCAATTCGTTTATTAAAAAAGTCATGCTTGAGTTTACATAAAATATCACAAATAACAGACCAGATTTAAGTCTAACATTTTATGCCAGGCCTTCCAACTAAAAGCCTAGTTAGACCCGTCCTATTCTCATCCGGAGTAGCCTAAGAGATGAAAGAAAGGCAAAGCCAATGTTTGACCGAGGCATTAGATAACAAGAAAAAGCAAGCAGGGGAATGGATTATGTGTTGAATATACTTCACTAATAAATTCAGCACCAACGAAATAATAATCGAAATCATATAAACTATTGTCAAGTTGAAGTAGCAAAGAAAAGGCTAATCATTCAATACGTTGGTCCCAAACACAATTAAAAAGTGTTCGTAGCCTAAAAGAAGAAAAACATAATGATCGAAGAGAAAGAGGCTAGAATCGTACCACTGATCATGTTATGTGATAACCGAAGATGTTCCAAGGAAGATATGTTGAAGATGGGTGGAGGCATTTCTGTCAAATTGTTTGACGATATATCCAACTCTAGTAAATTATTAAGGCGCCCAATCTCTTCTGGAACACCTTTATAGTTATAAAGAATATAAAATATCAATTTAATTATAAAACATTATGTAAATGTTTATAAACAATTAAAAGCATCATAATCAAATCATTAAGAACATGATACATATATCTGTTTGTTTAGTAATATGAGATTAGAAGAGATATGAAATCATATGATATATTTTATTTGCATATGTGATATTTAACTTTTTCACATATTTGCTAAGACATATTATAATATGGAAATTCAAGAAATAGCTATTGGTATTAGACTATATATGTACAGATTAATTTTTGCAGCGGCGAGGACATAAGAGAAGAAGGCTAGAATCATATACCACCAAACATTATTCCTGATAAACCAAGCCCTTTCAAAGATGATATATTGAAGATGGTTGGAGGCAGAGGACCCATCCAGTTGTTATTTCCAATATACAAACCCTGTAAATGATTAAGTTGTCCAATCTCTTCTGGAATAATACCTGTATATTTGTAAGATATTAATTAGTAGTACAAAATATTATGCTTCATAAACAATTTAAAGAAGGGAGCACTCTTGCGTGAGACCGTCTCACGATGAGACGGAGTGTAATTTGGGCATTGACACTTTAATATTTTGGGAGGAGTGGGTGTTAACTGTGCTAAATTATACTTCATCTCATGCATGAGACCGTCTCATACAAGTTTTTATTTTAAAAGAAATATTATTTGTATACCTATACCTACGATAGGATAGACACCGTACGCTTGCGGTTAAATATTTTACGTGTTGAGAAAATGCGGAACAAGTTTATGACCTAAATATTTTAAGTCATTATTTAGTAGTATAAAATATTATTATACCTACGTAAAAGAGTATATGTTGAATCTAGCTAATATACTTCACTAATGAATTCAACACCAACGAAATAATAATTGAAATCATATAAACTATTGTCAAGTTGAAGTAGCAAAGAAAAGGCTAATCATCTAATAATTGAAATAATATAAACTATTAGATTAGTCAATGACTTTTGATGAAATATCTAGAATAGATGTTGTATGTAGAGGAATTTCTTGTTAATTAATTAATTAATAAATTGGACACAATCATAGGAGATTCAAACGAATTAAGGGTCCTCTTGGTATGATTTAAGACTGAGAATGGTAATGGTAATGAATATTATTGAGGGGTCAATTATTAAGGGTTATTGATTACATTGTTATTGCTTGGTTAGAACATCCACAATGAGTATCATGTGAGGCTGGTTGAGTGAGTGAGGGTAATCAATTGTTTACTTCTATTCTCATTACTTGTGTATCAAAACTATCAAACAACATCAATAGAAGTTATTTTCATTACCCACTTTCATTACCCCCAACCAAACGGACCCTAAGTAAATTGAACTAATTAAAGAGTCAGTTGGCATGCCTAACTAAACACATAATTTTACAACCCTCTTGCGAAAGAAAATTATTGAAAGAGAAAAAAGAAGAAGCATACATAAGACACAAGAGAGAACAATGAAATCAGAACATGAGATTGAATGACACAATGAATTCGTTTAAAAAAGCAACAGAAACAACTTAAAATTTTTAAATACAAATTAAGATGGAGATCATACCACTAAAACTGTTCCAATTAAGGGACAACATCCGGAGCTCACTCAAGTTGCCAATTTGTCAAGGCACTTGTCCCGAAAATTTGTTGCCTTCTAAGTCAATATATTCAAGTTGCGAGCACTGATCCAAACTCAACGGAATTTCTCCATACAACTCAGAATTGAATGATATATCAAGTTTTTTAAGTTTATGAAGGCTATGTTTGCACATGTCGACTGGCAAACTACTTGATAACTTATTGCCCCGCAGAACTATAACTTGTAAGGATGACATGTTGAAAATGGGCGGAGGAATAGGACCACTAAAGAGTTCCAACTCATGTCTAGAGAAACAAGGAAAGAAAGATTTCCGATTTCTAAAGGAATACGACCTACAAGTCTCATACTTGAAATATTTAATGCAATCACCCTATTGAAGTCTGAGTCACAACTAACTCCAATCCAACTACAAATAGGATTTTCAACTGTCCAATTATTTTTCAAAATTTTATAAGGATTTGAAGTACTGATGTAGGATTTCAAGGCAAGAAGTGAAGATTGATCGGGGTTGATGGTACGACTACCCGATTTGCTAGCTAGAACATAACCCCCGAAACACTCAACTATCAAAAGCACTACAAATATCACTAATAGGAAAACCCTCCCCATAACGCTTGATTTCAATATATGATGGCAGACATGAGTTGATTACAATATATTAATATGATAAGAGTGTTGTGGAAAAGGAGCTGGAGGGAAAGTAACCAATTATATGCAAGTCAAGAGTCAATGCTCAAATAAATAAGTAATTAATCTATATGATAAGATTGTTGTGGCAAAGGAGTGGTATTGGGGGAGTGACCAATTAGTTACAAGTCGAGAGTCATTGGTCAAGTCAATGAAAGACAATGTTTAATAATCAAATATAAATTTCATTTAATTTGTTCATATTTTATAGAAATAGAAATTCGTTAGAAATAAATTAAATATCTATTTAAACAAGTGTAATCACACTTCTTTAGGGGGTGTTTGAAAAAAAATTATAACTTTGTTCATATTTTATAGAAATAGAAATTCGTTAGAAATAAATTAAATATCTATTTAAACAAGTGTAATCACACTTCTTTAGGGGGTGTTTGAAAAAAAATTATAACTTTAAAAAAATAATTAAAATTAATAATTATGGAAAAATTGATTAGTAGTAGAAGTTGATAATGTTTATAATTTTTTTTTTAAATTAATAGTATTTGCAAAAAAAAAGTTAAAAGTATTTAAAAAAGACTAATATATAAGTTACTAAAAACACTCCTTTTGAAACTTTTAGCTTATAACTTTTGAGAGCTTATTTAATTTTAATAAAAAAAAAAAATCAAACACATCAAATTATTTCTACACATAATTCTTAGTGACTATAATCACTTATATTTTTTCGTGAACACCCCGTGTGATGAGATGGCTGGACTTCATGTTCTAGCAAAAAAGTGTAACTTTCAATTAATTAAAAAATATTAATTTTATATTTTATTTTTCGTTCATATTTTCTACGTCGTTCTGAATCTACTTTTAACGAACTACAAATCAAATTAATAATCCTCTTAACGAATCAAACTAATCATCCTCTTACGACGATTTTTTGTTTGACATATTTTTGCATATATAAAAAAGTAAATTTTAATTTTAAAATATAAATTTTATTATTTTTAATTTATTTTGATTATATATGCTGAATTTAAAAAATCTAATTTTTATTCTATAAATTCTATTAAATTTTAGACAAAATCTCATGTGCAACTGGTGCACGGATTTAAGATCCGTGCACTCACTCCAACCTTACTCATGTATCCACATACATGTCTAATATATTCAATGGATCAAGTATTTTTTAAAATGGGTCATTTTATTGCATGAGTGCACAGTGCACTGAGTGCATAAGAAACCCACTCACAATTTTAATATTATTTTATAAATTTTAGTATTTTGGAATGAGTTTAATGTATAAGTAAAATTATGTAATTAGTTTAGGACCATGTAATTATTTTTTGAATTATGTCGAGAGAAACAATAAAAGAGAGATTTTCAATTTCCAGTGAAACACGGCATACAAATTTCATATTTGAAATATTCAATGCAATTACCAAACTGAAGCCAGAGTCACAATCAACTCAAATACATCTAGAAAGAGAGTTTCCAATTAATTGTTCAATTATTTCTCAACTTGTAATGAGGATCTAAGAATTTTAAGGCAAGAAGTGAACGATGTTGATATTGCTATTAATTTTGCTAGCTACACCATAACCCCTTAAGCACGGCAAGTAGAAAAAATAGGGTAAACCTCTGCATAACACTTGATTTCTATATATGTACAAATAGTTCTAACTAGTGAGGGTAAACAAAAGTTGAAGTTCGTGCTCCTTCTTTAGGAAATAAATCATATCTACAAGGAAGTTTCTATAACTAATTTTAACATGTTAAGTTTAGCGAATTTGATGTTAGCATTGTCATTAGTTCAAGTGGCCGTTAGAGCTCCGCTACCCGAGACCTCGAGGTCTTGAGTTCGAGAAACAGAGAGAGAACATTTATTCCCTCTTGTGGTGACCCTCTCTTGTGGGGTTGCGGTGCAGTTGCGATTTTGAGTTGCAGTTTCGGGTAGTCCCCCTTTTGTGGTCTACAACGAAATGAAATGCTGTTGCCATGTGGGGAATTAAATAAAAATAGTCCCATAACTTTGCAAATTTACTGAAATAGTCTCATAATTATCAATTTTTCCAATTTAATCTCATATGTAATCAATTTGATTCGATTTAGTTCCAAACCGCCGGAGGTTGCTCAAAATTACCCAAAACGACGTGGTTTTAAGAAACGTGTAAAAAACGGCGTTGTTTTGAGAAATTTTGAGCGACCTTCGGCGGTTTGGGACTAAATTAGATCAATTTATACATATGAGACTAAATTGAAAAAGTTGATAATTATGGGACCATTTCAATAAAGGTGCAAAGTTATGGAACAATTTTTTATTTAAATCCTGGTAGTAGAATGAATTATTGTAATTGATTATATTAGAGAACTACTGTTATTAATTACTTTTTCTTAAAAAAAGATCTATTGTAATTCATGTTAGCATTGTTCCATCACCAGGTCGAAATCGACGCAGACGTGGTTCAAAATTTAAACTAAATCATAATCAGTACGTAACTATCTTATTTCCAAAAATGTTGGTTTGTTTATTTAAAATTACTGTGTAAAGCATGTCGACACTTGAAGAATTGTCTTTGTAGAAGACTCTAGAGGACTTTGGTTCAAATTCTTTAATGAGAATTATTCGCAGTTGGCATGACCCAACTACTTTGACATTTTTTGCATTTTGTATTTATTGAGGAAAACGAAGGCGATAGAAATTAACTCTAGTAGAAAATTCATGTGGTTCTAAATTCTATGCATGAGTCACATTACCTTAATAATCGATTATATTGTTTTACAAATTTGCACAATACATACTAGAAAAAAGCATGCATGTGCACTAATCTAATAAAACCATTAAGATCAACAATTCCATTCTCAGTTCTAAGACAACGTATATGCTATGATATATGCCTCCCTGTCCTACAAACCGATATTACAAGATGCTGGAGTTCTCAAAACAAGCGATGTGGAAGAATATTGAAATAAAATACTACCTACAAGAGAATATTTAAAAAATCTAATTTTTATTCTATAAATTCTATTAAATTTTAGACAAAATCTCATGTGCAACTGGTGCACGGATTTAAGATCCGTGCACTCACTCCAACCTTACTCATGTATCCACATAACATGTCTAATATATTCAATGGATCAAGTATTTTTTAAAATGGGTCATTCTATTGCATGAGTGCACGGTGCACTGAGTGCATAAGAAACCCACTCACAATTTTAATATTATTTTATAAATTTTAGTATTTTGGAATGAGTTTAATGTATAAGTAAAATTATGTAATTAGTTTAGGACCATGTAATTATTTTTTGAATTATGTCGAGAGAAACAATAAAAGAGAGATTTTCAATTTCCAGTGAAACACGGCATACAAATTTCATATTTGAAATATTCAATGCAATTACCAAACTGAAGCCAGAGTCACAATCAACTCAAATACATCTAGAAAGAGAGTTTCCAATTAATTGTTCAATTATTTCTCAACTTGTAATGAGGATCTAAGAATTTTAAGGCAAGAAGTGAACGATGTTGATATTGCAATTAATTTTGCTAGATACACCGTAACCCCTTAAGCACGGCAAGTAGAAAAAATAGGGTAAACCTCTGCATAACACTTGATTTCTATATATGTACAAATAGTTCTAACTAGTGAGGGTAAACAAAAGTTGAAGTTCGTGCTCCTTCTTTAGGAAATAAATCATATCTACAAGGAAGTTTCTATAACTAATTTTAACATGTTAAGTTTAGCGAATTTGATGTTAGCATTGTCATTAGTTCAAGTGGCCGTTAGAGCTCCGCTACCCGAGACCTCGAGGTCTTGAGTTCGAGAAACAGAGAGAGAATATTTATTCCCTCTTGTGGTGACCCTCTCTTGTGGGGTTGCGGTGCAGTTGCGATTTTGAGTTGCAGTTTCGGGTAGTCCCCCTTTTGTGGTCTACAACGAAATGAAATGATGTTGCCATGTGGGGAATTAAATCAAAATAGTCCCATAACTTTGCACATTTATTGAAATAGTCTCATAATTATCAACTTTTCCAATTTAATCTCATATGTAATCAATTTGATTCAATTTAGTTCCAAACCGCCGGAGGTTGCTCAAAATTGCCCAAAACGACGTCGTTTTAAGAAACGTGTAAAAAACGGCGTTGTTTTGAGAAATTTTGAGCGACCTTCGGCGGTTTGGGACTAAATTAGATCAATTTATACATATGAGACTAAATTGAAAAAGTTGATAATTATGGGACCATTTCAATAAAGGTGCAAAGTTATGGAACAATTTTTTATTTAAATCCTGGTAGTAGAATGAATTATTGTAATTGATTATATTAGAGAACTACTGTTATTAATTACTTTTTCTTAAAAAAAGATCTATTGTAATTCATGTTAGCATTGTTCCATCACCAGGTCGAAATCGACGCAGACGTGGTTCAAAATTTAAACTAAATCATAATCAGTATGTAACTATCTTATTTCCAAAAATGTTGATTTGTTTATTTAAAATTACTGTGTAAAGCATGTCAACACTTGAAGAATTGTCTTTGTAGAAGACTCGAGAGGACTTTGGTTCAAATTCTTTTATCAAATTAAATAAACTCTCACAAGTTATAATCTAAAAGCTAAAAAAAAGAGTTTTTAGTAACTTATGTTTTTTTTTTATCTTTGATTTTTTTAAAATATTATTAATCAATTATTTCATGATCACTGATTTTAGTTAATCCTTTTCAAATTACACTATAAGTTGGTCTTTTGCAAATTAAAAAAATGATCAACACGTCGGTTAATTAATTGTGTTCTCGAAGGATGAATCGACAAATATCTATCATTGCGCGATTATATTAATTAGGGTTACTTGATTGTGGTTAATGGAAGTGGTAATGAAAATTACTTTTATTAATGTTGTTTGTTACTTTTGATACAAAAATAATAGGAACATAAGTATGCAATTGATTGCCTCCACCCACTCAACCCACCTTCATAATGCCCATTGTTCATATTTTAACCAAGTAATAGAATGCATTTAATAACCATTAATCATTTGACCCCCAAATAATATTCATTATCATTACCATTTTTTACCCATATCAAGCGGCCTTTAGTTTTATTTATTTGCCTTTTTAGAATGTAATATTAGTGAGAGTGATCTTTATAGAAAAAGTAAAAACTAGTTGATTCTTACAAAATATAACTTGTTTATACAGAATGGACTCCATATCCAAATTACCATGCAATATATTATTTAATTACCTAAGTCGCCATTCGAGGTTTTCAGTAAGTCAGGACTCACATTTTTATTTTAGTACATATTTGAATAATGTTCGAAGAAATAGAGTTTATGTGAGGCATCCAAATAATCTCACAATAAAGAAATAAAGTGGGTGGGCCAAATAAGATTTAACAAAGCAAAAAAATGAAAATAATGATACTTTAATTCCATAGGAGTATTTAATTAGAGAATTAAGTGAGCATGGGCATGAGTAGTCGAGTTGTTATGGCGTACGCATGCATTTTGATTTTGAGTCTTGTGGTGATGTCAGCCCAGGGCCTGACCGTTGTTGTTCATTATTTTCCCTGATTCTC
Organism: Stenogyne calaminthoides; assembly: GCA_037126765.1. Classification (NCBI taxonomy): domain Eukaryota; kingdom Viridiplantae; phylum Streptophyta; class Magnoliopsida; order Lamiales; family Lamiaceae; genus Stenogyne; species Stenogyne calaminthoides. Next base: position 14,356,681 of record JBBCBC010000007.1, read on the forward strand.
TTCACAATTACGCTGATAATTGCTGACATGATTTAAATCCAGATTGGCCATGTAATTTGTAATATTGTTGTTGTGTGATTTTATGATGCAATTAATGTTTTTCTTAATATTATATTATTTTGGCTATAATTTAGAATAATACTTGTGTGCAATTCAATTTAATTTTACATTGGATAAACCATGTACACTCTAAATACTAAATAATGAACATTAAATCATGATTTATTCAGGCCGGGTGAAACATGAACCACTCAAGCCGAGTTATGGTCGAGCCAAAAAAAAAAAAACCGAACTGATAAAAAAAATGATTATGAGTAAAATTAAATAGAGATAACTGTGAGGAAAAAAGACAAAAACTTATATAGACCTGGTTCATGCTATGAACTCGGTTATTTAAGTATCACTGTTACATACAAAAACTCTCACTGCTATGTATAAAAACTATCACTGTTATGTACAAAAACAATCACTGTGTAAAAAATGCTTTATATTTTTAAACAGTAAAAGTTTTTGTGCATAACAGTGATAGTTTTTACACATAATAGTGATAGAGTTCATTTATAAACCTGATTCACATGAGTGTTACTCGGAAAAAAAATAGTAAAATGATAAATATTGAAACGGAGAGAGTAGATCATTATTTTGCAAAGTCAAATTCTTAAAAGAAAAATTGAACTAATTAATTATGGCAAAGTATAGTGTAAACAAGTTTCACGGTGAAACTGGTTATGAAGTGTGACTTTTTACTGTAAAGGGTGTGACGTTTTACTATAAAGAGTATTACTCATAAAAGTGAAGGGTGTGACTTATATTATAGTAAAGAGTGTCGTAGTGATAACTGAATGATGTGAGTTATATATATTACTAAAAACTATATCTGTAAAAAAAAAATCAATTTCACGATGAAAAAAATTTCACAGAATACCAAGTCCAACTAATATTTTATTCATTTTATGTCATATTTGCCCTTAATATTATAATTTTAAATTAATTTCAAAATTTTCTATAAATGTGTTGTGTGTTTAATTTTTCAACGAATAGTATTTATTGTTATGAATATTTAAATAAAATTAATTGAGGTTAATTTTGAAAAAAAAAACCTTAATTTGTCTTAAAAACTTAATAATAACATCTATTAAAAAAAGGGAGGGAGGGAGTAGTAGTACTACATATCTAAATAACAACTTTAAAAACGCTTAATCCCACCATCATCTCTCAAAAATGGCAATGTCATTGTGTTTGTTTTTCTTCATTTCCATACTCACAACAGTTCTTAACATAACAAACATTACTCATGCATACAGCCACTGCCAGGAGAATGACAAAAGCTTGTTATTTTCACTGAAGAACGACTTGATATTCGATCCTTCCTTTAAAAGAAAACTGGTACACTGGAACCGAACAAAAGATTGTTGCACCTGCGATGGCGTCGAATGCAACGCTGCAGGCCACGTGATCGGTTTGAGCCTTGAAATCGAGGCCATTTCAGGTGGAATCGAGAATTCATCGTCTCTTTTCAATCTTAGGCACCCGGAGAAGCTAAACCTGGCATACAATAGGCTTGAAGGTGTTGAGATTCCGAAAGGCATTCAAAATCTTACATACTTGACACACCTGAATTTGTCGAATGCTGGTTTTCACGGACAGGTTCCGGATGAGCTTTTACGCTTGAGGAGACTGTCCAGTCTTGATATCTCTTGCGATCAGGGATTTTGGCCTCTGAAACTCGAGAATCCAAGTCTGAAGATGCTTCTGCGGAATCTAACAGGGCTTAGGGAACTCCATCGTGATGGTATTCCTATTTCAGCTCAGGGGAGCGAGTGGGGCCAACTTATATATTCCAATGCACCCGAGTTAACCGCTCTGAGCTTGGGTCATTGAAATCTAACTGGGCTGTTGGACCCCTCGCTTTTACACCTCTCTTCTCTTTCTTATCTTCGTCTCAACTTCAACAATATGTCCACAACGTTTCCCGACTTCTTTGCGAATTTCTCAACTTTGAGTACCTTGAGTCTCAGTGAGTGCTCTCTGAGAGGTTCTTTTCCAGAAAAGATCTTCCAGGTACATACTTTACAGAATCTTGATTTAACAGGCAATATATTTCTCAATGGAAACATTCCACAGTTTAGTCTGAGCAGATCTTTTAGGTCTATAGTTCTTGCTAGTACAAATTTTTCAGGCACATTACCAGATTCTGTTAGCAATCTCACATTTTTGTCCCTCTTAGACTTGTCGTATTGTAGATTTAGCGGACGGTTTCCTTCCGTGCTAGCTAATCTAACAGAACTTACTCAAGTGTCCTTATCCGGTAACTCCTTCACCGGATTTATCCCACAGTTTCACATGTCCAAGAACCTTGCAGGTATAGACCTCAGTCATAACAATTTGACAGGCCCACTTTCTTCCCTGCATTTTCAAGGTCTTTCCCACCTTGAATATGTCGATTTAGGGTACAATTTACTTACGGGAAGCATTCCCCTGTCTCTGTTTAGCCTCCCTTCACCATGGACACTTATGTTGAACAACAACCGATTCAGTGGTCGAGTCAATGAGTTCCCCACCCCACATCCCTCTAACTTGTTTAGGCTAGATTTGAGCAGTAATCGACTGGAAGGGCCTATTCGTGAGTCTTTCTTCGAACTTGAAAGCCTAGCAGTGCTTTCATTGTCCAACAATTTGTTCAGAGGGACTTTTCAGCTACAGAAGATTCGAAGGCCTGGAAATCTATCGAGTCTTTATCTTTCTTACAACAAATTGACAGTTGACGCGAGCAATGTTACGTCGCGTTTTTTGGATTCCCCCAGTTATCCGAACTAGGCCTTGCTTCTTGCAATCTGAACTATTTTCCTGATCTTAGAAACCAATCACGCTTGACTGGTTTGGACCTTGTTGGGATTATACTGGAAAGTATGCTTTTTACTTTGTATAATCGAAACTGAATTTCCAGAGTTATTTGCTGAAATAAATTGTTTATCACTGATGCTTTAAATATGATTGAATGTTACATATATTTACTGCATAACTGTTCAATAATTCGTACGTGTTACATTGTAGTTAATTTAGTGATACCAGATCACAAAAGATTAAATTAACAGTCCCTTGTAACTAAAAGTACGTCATTCACGACCTAGATGGAAATGAACAACCCATCGCGAAAGGTTGAGGTGTAAGGCTCATATTGGTTTGTCTTGACCAAGAGATTACACTAGTGCATGACTGATGCACTGAATAAGACCTACAGGAAGATAAATTCTTCAGAACTGAACAAGGAAGAATTAGACCTCAGTGGTTCGTTGTTTCTTAATCTTCGTCCCTTAAATAGGATCACGTGGGATTGGTAACTATTGCTTTGACTTATCATGGGTAGCGAATCAAAGAGATTCAATACTTTTTATCTTGGGCAATATTATTAGTCACATGTGATTGCTAAGATTTAATACGAAGAATCGTGTGCAAGTACGCTTGTTTGATTTGCCCCCTTGGGAGGTTCATATGCTTTATCATACCAAATCTTGCAAGTGGAATTAGTTTCCGGTATGGATAATAATGTTGAATCGTTCCTTGACCAAGGACTAAAGATATTAATTAACGGAAAGCTATTTCAGTAGCTTGAATTAATTAATGGGCTAGATAATCTTAAACACGGGAGATAATGACCGGGAGCCATATTGACTGTAATATGGGTTAAGATGGATAGTGCAATATTAATTATGTAGTGGGATTAATTAATATTTATGGGCTTGAATTATATTGTGACTCAATATTAGATATTCAAGGTCCATTAGAAGGTCCAATCTTAATTCTCCTAAAGGCCCCCGAGTAGCCCCAACAAATAGTCCATTAACTGAAAAAGGTGATTAAAATAAAATAAATTTTGTTGCTTATTTTTCCTCTAATTTTTCGAAAATTATGAATAAGTTGGGAGAAAGATTTTCTTTGAATTTTGTTATGTAATGAAGATATGTATTCTTGGAATACAAGATTATCTCATTAAATTCAAGAAATCTCCCACTTGGTTATTTCATAAGAGAATTTCGAAATTTTGAAAATATAGTGGGCAAGAAAGGTTTTCTTGATTTTCTTGAAAAGATATTATGGAAGATATGTATTTCTTGAAATACAAGAATATCTCATAAATTCAAGAAGATCCAAATCTTGGTTTCTTGAAACACCAAATTTTCGAAAATCCATATAATAGAGGAGGTGGGATTTTTGTGGAATATTTTAATTATGGGAAAAGAATATAAGAGATATATTCAAGATTTCTTGGTGATCAAGAAAAGTCTTTTCCCACATTGTTTTTCTACTGAAAAAATCGACCACCTCTAACCTATAAATAGGGGATGATTCTTTCATTCTCAACACAATTCCACGTGCTGGAAAAATTAGCAAATCCACGAAAGTGATGCAACAAAGTTTATTATTTTTTTCTTTTGTTAATTGTTTGTGAGTATCCTTCCACCGGATTGTCGAGCAAGGGCTAAGGGAATACTTGGGAAGTCCTTTTGGTTAGTCCGTCCAACCGAATTCACTGCAATCCCGAGAGGTACGTTCACGTAAACCCGTAGTTTCCGCTTGCGTAGGTTTTACGTGGCTTATTATTTGCATGATATGTTGTTGTAATTATTATTTGAATTAATATAGGATTAATTCATGCTAGTAATAATTAAAGAATTAAATTTGTATTTAAATATTCACCCCGAATAGATCTGTGCAAATCATTCCCCAACAACCTATCAAACAACAAGCTTAGAGGGGAAATTCCAAGTTGGATTTGGGAAGTTGGAAATGGATACTTTTACAATTTGAACCTTTCTTTCAATCTCCTGGTGGATTTCCAAAAGCCTTACAGTTTTCCTACTAATCTTCAGCATTTAGACTTAAATTCAAACCAGCTACAGGGTGAGGTGCCGCCTGTTTCATTTGAAGCATGGTACGTGGATTACTCGAATAATAACTTTGATAAGTTCACTCCACTTAACATCACCGACAGCCCTTTCACTTTTGCTTTCTACTCTCTTGCAAATAATAGCCTAAGTGGACCGATTCCAACGTCTCTTTGTGAGGCTTATTACCTTAGCCTTCTTGATTTGTCTTTCAATAACTTCAGCGGTGAGATACTTCCTTTTCTACTTCATATGCCAAACCTTCAAGTGTTAAAACTGGGGAACAACAACATCAGTGGTGAAATTCCAGATGTATTAGACGAGTCGTGTGATCTCAAAACTTTGGATCTTGGCAACAACAAGCTAGAAGGAAAAGTTCCAAAGTCCCATGAAAAGTGCAAATCATTAGAGGTCTTGAAAGTCGAAAACAATGACACGAGTGATAGTTTCCCGTGCATGTTGCCATTCACCTTGCGCGTACTTGTGCTGCGTTCAAACAGATTTCACGGAGAGGTGAAATGTCAAAACAAAAGCTGGGGGCCAAATCTTCAGATCATTGACATAGCATCCAATAATTTCAGTGGCAATCTGCATTCCATAAACTTCTCAAGTTGGAGAGAAATGGTTATGAATAGTGATGAGCGTACGAATCTGGCCTTCACTATCACGATATATCCCAACTTGTACTATTTCATTCAGATGACATTGAATGTCAAAGGCTCTGAACAGAAGCTTTTCAAGATAAGGGTGGACTTCACATCCATTGATTTCTCCTGCAATAACTTCCAAGGGGAGATGCCTGATGCAATCGGCGATCTCACCTCGCTTTATCTTCTCAACTTGTCCCACAATGCTCTCACAGGCTCAATCCCTAAATCATTCGGAAACTTGACGCAGCTTGGAGCATTAGACCTCTCGGTAAACAAGCTAACGGGCATGATTCCGAAGGAGCTTACAGGGCTCACATTCCTTTCAGTCTTGAATCTTTCCTACAATAAGCTGGTGGGAATGATCCCAACTGGCCGCCAGTTTCAAACATTTTCGGGTGATTCCTTTGAAGGAAACAGAGGGCTCTGTGGTTTCCCTCTCAACATAAGCTGTGGGAATGGTTTATCACCTCCAGAAACTGAACAGGAACAACCACATGGAAAGATGGAGATAGAGTGGGATTATGTATCTGCTGCACTTGGATATGTGGTGGGATTGGGAAGCATTGTGTGGGCACTTTTGTGCTGTGGAGGCTTCAGACGAGTATACTTTGAAAAAGTCGATGGGGTTCTTGAAAATTTCAGCGCCCGCCGTGACAGGAAAAGAAGGCTAGCAAGAAAAAGAAGATTGTGCAGGAATGCTCAGGTTAGAAGACAATAGTGCTGATAATGCTGATATTTGGTATAGGGGGAAATAAAGAAGGTTTTAGCTTTCACATATGGTATGTAATATGTATATGCTTTCTTTTTTGCTGTGAGTTCAACTTAAATATGTAAAAACCGGCATGAATCTTTGTATTAGTAAAGTAAAGTACAGAGACACTGTGTAATAAGTTCTTTATGTAGCAAAATCCAGCTGATAGTTTGAACATATGTAATATCAATCTATTGGCCTTGTTTATTCACAAAAAGGTAAAAATGAAACTTGATTGATATAACTGCATTCACAAAAAGGTAAAAATGAAATTTGTCGAATGCTGGTTTTCATGGACAGGTTCCGGATGAGCTTTTACACTTGAGGAGACTGTAAAATACTGATTTCAAGAATGCCTTTCAGAAATAATTTGTAAAGTAAAATAACTACTTCTTTCCTTGGCATTTATCTTGAGTAGCACATTGGTGAGGTACTGATCATTACAAGAGCGTGTAGTAGTAGGTGTAATGCATTAAGTAATTATACCAAACTCCAACAATCTTCCTTTTCCATGTGCCTTAAATAAGAATGAACAAAGGACTTTAGACAATAAAATGAAACATGTGTGTTCGATGGAATGGTAGCTACCATAGAGATTACAGGTTTTCCTCTCCGACAGAACATAGAGGATAACTTTGGTAGCTCATCAAGTCCTTCATTCAGCTGTTCAAACATCTTATCCACCCTGTCAGCAGCAGGACTGATTTTATATTGTTCATTATCTTCAAAAACACCTTTGAATTGTTCATCATACTACATCAGATGAACAATCACATTTAGTATATAATAATTATTGAATACTAAAATTCTTCCAGCATTTCGTGGCAATACATTTACTCACTATTCATTTCCGCTTGACACAACTAACCAAGTCTGGGCACAAACTCCCCATTGAAATGTGGTTATTGGAGGCGTTGAATACTTGGTGATGGTGGACGTGGCTGCGTGGAGGCTAAGCGTTGGAGTGTTACGGGCGAGCTCCGGCGATATGATTCTTCATTGCTGTTCGACTTCCGTTTGCAGATATTTTCATCAAACACGTTATTTCTTTCGGGTTTGGACTTCTCCAATAACCACATTTCAATTTTCATCAAACAAAAACTTGTTTGAAATATTTCACTGATCATCATTCGAGAAATCTGTCCCAAATTTGACTTTTTTTTCCCTCACGGACAGTTGCTCGAAGCGAAACCTTCGCTCTGATCTTTTTTCTTCTTCTCCCTTCTCCATTTTTCTTTTTCAAACTTTTCATTGTTTCAGTTTTCAAATTCTTCATTTTTCATCTCTATTTTTGATATATAATAACTAATCCCAACAAAATTAATTTTTTTCAATTTTTTTCATACTACTTTATTTTTCATACAAAAAAAATTGTGCTACTACAATAATAAAAGTGTGTTATTACAAGAACAATTAAAAGAGTTTACAGCATGAACTAGTAACATTGTTTTGCTCATATAGTAACACACTTTTATTATTGTGGTAACACAACTTAGCCGTGCGACGAAGCGTCATGAAATGAACTATTTAAGTAATGACATGCATAGATTTATAAAGAGATACTAGCTAACAGTTAAGTTAATACTAATACTTAAGGGTTTCATCTTTAACTTCTCATTCCTTTTGATGATTGGAGTGAGACAAAATAACTTCCACTTCTCTCGTCTGATGATCGTGTTGGATATTGACATCAAATTCCATTTGATATTATCTTTCTTTTCGGATTTAGTATAAGTACCATTTGCATCAAAAGCTCATCATGTTGGTTATATAGTAAATCTATGCAATCTTAGCATTTTCAAATTCACCCTTCTTTGTTTTCCAGACTTACTAGAAAAGAATCAATGATAATCTATAACAAGATAATTCATGTCAGAAGATTCATTAGCGAAACTAGACCAACTTATTATTCACAATTAACGTTAAACAATTCAGTAATACATGTTTATTTTCTTATTCATTTGTAAATTAAACAACTGCTTAAAGAGTAAAGGTGTCGCAAGATTATGATATACATACACTCCCATCCCATGATGACAGCTACAAGAAAGATTGCTGGCTTCACCATTTAATCAAAATGGCACTCTGAAACAGAGGAATACAGGGCAAAAATTATACACGCATGCACACAAAAATAATTCGACATTAATGTTTGAACTAAGAATACATTATTCAGATTACACGATAGAATAGAACTCTAGGAATTCGTGAATAAATGTATAAACACACAACAATATTCATAGCACATTGTGGGCAACAAAGTGTTCCAACAGATGCTGCATATATAAAAACAAGCTAGTTTCACGCGCAATCAAGTCCTCCTTCGAACCACACGATTTCTTCTTCTGTTGCGTTTCTTAATCTTGTACTCAACACCGAAAAAGAAATCCACCAACCATTTAGGCCTTTCACATTGAATACATAAATACCCCAAACTAACTCCTATCACAACACCACATCCATACCCCATAGCCACAACTTTCCACGTAAATCCATCAACAAAAGTCGGCTCATCATCATCATCATCATCTTCTTGGGGCAATTCCCTATCCCCTACACATTTTTTTGGCAATGGAATTCCGCACAATCCTTGGTTCCCAATATATGCACCGTTCTCTGAAAGCTGAGGAGATAGTGGTATCCGCCCGGAAAGATTATTCATTGAAAGATTTAGCTTAGCAAGAAATGTCAGGCTTGTTAACTGAGTTGGAATTTGACCATCCAGACGATTTGATTACAGATCCAACGATTCGAGGATAGTCATATTTCCAAGGGATGGAGGTATATGGCCTGTGAAATTATTATGAGACAAATTTAAATACCTTAGAGAATTCAGCCTTCCCATAGACTCCAGAATACTCCCATAAAAATTGTTCTCGGACATGTCGATGGTCGTGAATGTTGTCAGGATTCTCTCCAGCTGTAGCTCCATACCTTTGATAACAAATGTCATTGACTCTTGGTAATTTTTGAACCAACTGTTATCTTCTGTTTTATTTTCCTTCACATCTATCATGGCCCTAAAGCAATTTAAATATCTATAGGGCAAAGGGCCAGTAAATGCATTATGGGCTATGTCGAAAACTTGCAACATGGGAAATGGAGCATTAGCCTTTAAAGGGAGTGACAATGTGCCATGAAATCTATTAGACCTTAACACAAGGACTCGAAGCCCATCAAGAGTCTCCATCCAAAAGGGAAACGAGTCTTGTATTTTATTGTTCCCAATGTCAAGAACCTCAAGTTTTCGACAATTGGGAAGGGTTCTTGGTAACATTCCTTCAAATTGATTGCCATTCAGGTTAAGAGACAGAAGAGCGCAACCCGATGTAGATGTTGATGGAATGAGACCGTGAAGGCGATTATCCTTTAAATGCAAGACCTGCAAAGATTTGGTCAAGTTTCCTAAACATTGAGGAATTGGTCCTTCTAAACTGTTATTTGACAGATGGAGATATTCAAGAGATGTCAAGTTGCAAATGGATGATGGAATCTCTCTGGTTAATTTGTTGGAATGGAGTATTATAGAATGCAAACTCGATAGGTTCCCAACGGAGGAAGGTAATACACCTGAAAGATGATTTTCTGCAAGATCTAGATACAGCAAGTTTATGGATCTTCCAATCTGTGGTGGTATAGAGCCTTCAAAATTATTATTGGAAAGATATATCCAGAACATACGGGATGTGAACAACTCCGGAGGAATGGTCCCTGAAACATAAGACATATTAGTATCAGACTAGTGAAGGCATAGTACGACTAAGTAAATAATTAGTGGGCATCTCCTGTATGCATTTGTTCATAATGAAATGTGAAACCTAATCAGGTACTCTATTCTTGAAATCAAGCATCAAGCTAACAATTGCAATAGGATTAGAAAAACTAATGCATAAGTAATATCTTGATTGAGATAATTAGTAAATTAAAGTTTCCAAAAGACCACAACCATTTTTTTCATAACTGGATTAAAAAAAATCAAAATTCCGATGGGAGAGAAACCACAGCTTGAACTGATTATTTCAACAATTAGAAACAAAAACCATAAACTAATGAAGAGGGAAGAAACATACCTCTAATATCATTATTTGATAAGTAAATGATGCCCAAGGATGATATATTCAAAATGGCTGGAGGTAAAACACCCGTCAATTTATTAAAGCTCATGTCCAACTGATATAAATTAAGATTGCCAATCTCCTCGGGAATGTTACCTGTAGAATTTTCAGGCCATGAATAATCAGATTAATTATCAAATATATATAAAGATACATGATAATATATATACAACTTCCCAAAAAAAAAACATTAAAGTACCAATACACAAACACAAACAAATTAAGATATGCTTTCTATTATCTACTTTATCATATTCAAATTGTAAAATACGTGAGAATATTAGTTGTTAAAAAAAATACATGAAGGAAGCTATATATATGAGGACACGCGAACACGGTAGGAGGCACTGAATTCCACAAGAATATTAGATGTGCAACATACTATAAATTCATATGGTGACTTTATTTTAAATTTCTGAATTTTTTTGAGAAGTTATTTATAATATTATTATTAAATTTTTAATTTCAGTGATTTATTATTTAATTTTGATATTTATTTTCCATTTATCTCTTATCTATTAATTACCAATCACCTTGATTTATGTGGTTGTTATATTTAAAATACTCCATCTTCAAAACATATACAATAATTTATATTAAAATGGGTTTATTCAAAAACGTGTTGGGTGAGTTGGGATAATATTTGTAAATCAAAAGAGTTGGGGGATCTTGGGGTAAGGGATATAGGAAAGTTTAATAGAGTCTTGTTAGGAAAATGTGTTTTGAAGTATCTAGTTGAGGGTGATAGTCTATGGGTGAGGGTGTTAAAATCATTGTATGGAGAGTTAGATGTGGGGGATTCGGGCATTTTGTACTCGGGTAGACTAGATAGAGGGTCATACTAGTGGAAAAAGGTTATAGAGAATGTGGTAGGGGAGGGAGGAAAGTGGATGTGGGGACATTTAGAAAGATGTCTAGGAAATGGGAATAACACAAAGTTTTGGGAGAGCCTATGGGTGGGCTCAAGCTCACTCAAAACAAGGTTCTCTAGATTGTTTCATTTAAGTGCTTCGAGGGAGGTGATAATGAGTGAGATGGGGGTATGGGAAATGGTACTTGGAAGTGGGTACCGAATTGGCGTACAACCTTATTGGAGCGCGATCTAGTTGCTATTGAATATATTTTAATTTTTTTAAAGATATATTCTAAATATTTATATGATATGATCCATGTATAAGGTACAGATATATACCAAAAATTTTACCCCTGGCGCCATTTTTTTATCACGGTAGAGCCAAAATACATTAAGGGTAATAAAATAATTATATAATGTATTTAACTTAATAAATAAAAGCTTTTGGTCTTTGCCACAAAAACCATATGTAATTAGAGTATGGGAAGCGGATGTTTTTGGGGGAAATGAGGTAAGAGATGTTAATTGTATTGAGTTGGGGAGGGAGTCCTATATTTAAGGCTCATTAAATGTTTCCTTCTCATTAAATAATCTTTTAGTATTCTTTTTAGATTATTTTAATAGGTGGGTAGATCAAGTTTTTTCCGTTATTAATATGTATTATACGATATGCTTATTCTTTAAATAGTTTATAAATATTTAAAATTGTAGTATATATTTCATTGACAAAAATTTGTATAGACCTGGTTCATGCTATGAACTCAGTTATTTAAGTATCACTGTTACATATAAAAACTCTCACTGCTATGTATAAAAACTATCACTGTTATGTACAAAAATTAACTACTGTGTAAAAAATGTTTTATATTTTTAAACAGTAAAATTTTTTGTGCATAACAGTGATAATTTTTACACATAACAGTGATAGAGTTTATGTATGAACCTGGTTCACATGAGTGTTACTCTATTTCAATAGTGGGTGATGTCATGTAATTTCTTTTTAAAAAATTATTTAAAGGAAGAACATAAGTTGAATGATAAGTGGTGGGCTTTAATTGCAATATTATTGTATGGAGACCTTTTTTTTTTTTTAAATAAAATAAAATTATAATTAGTCCTATTACATTAGTTAAATGTCTTCTGCTTTTTCGTAGTTATGCATGAAAGATAAGTAATATTCTCTCCGTCCCACTATAATTGTTTCGCTTTTCTTTTATGGACGTCCCACTATAACTTTTTCATTCCATAAAAGGAAAAAGTAACTCCACTACCCATAATATTTATCTTCACTTTTCACATAATATTACAAAAAATGTCACTCACTACTCCACTTATTACTCCACATACATTTTTCCTCTCTCCCAATACCCAAAATTACCCTTCATTTTTATTATTTTATTATTATTTCTTAAACAAAACAATAAAAAAAATGGAACAATTACACCGGGACGGAGGGAATATTATTTTAGTCAATATCCATTAGACTAATTATTGGGAAGATAAATAGCAATATCCAATTAATTACGAGAGGATGGGTCGAGTAGCCCTTACCCACGTAATGAATTACCATCTTTATCTTTAAAAAATAAAAAATCTATGACGTAAAACTATTGAAGAGGCCAGGAGCATATATACCTGTTAAAGCATTGTTGTCGAGGAGTAATTGAGAAAGCGTTTTCATATTTCCAACTTCTGCTGGTAGTGCCCCCATAAATGAATTGTTCGATAAGTAGAGATATACCAAGGAAGACATATTGAAAAGGGTTGGGGGTAAAAGGCCCGTCAATTTGTTAGACCTCATGTCCAAGGCTACTAAATTACTGAGATTGTCAATTTCCTTGGGGATGTTACCTGTAAAATTTAAAGCCGGTGAATAGCCAAATTAACTAGTACTAACACGCATAGTATCAATACATGAACGAACACACACAAAAGTAGGGAAAGTTATTGGGAATTAGCCACCGGAATGACCGAAATTTGTGATTTTGAAATCAAGAATCTTTGGGTGGGTGTAATTTTTTTTCTTCTTTCTATTTTTAATTATTTTTCCCCTTTTTATCTTTGTCAAACACAGGTCTTTATTTATAATTTTCCCGACTAGGCCACCTAGGCGGGCACGAACCGCCCGACTAGCGTTTTCCAACTTCTGCACCCTTGGTAAAAACATAAAAATATTATATTAATGTTACTATTTTTTTTTAAAACCAATTTTTGTTACTATATGAATAAACAAATACTATGACACGATTCACATCGATTTGATCCACAAAATTTCAAGTGGACATACTTTTGGAGATTCATGAGATTTTGTTTCATGTATTTTAAGGTATTATAGTGCACAATGATGACTCTTACCCTAATATAATATGTACAAAGGTAATGTATACCACAAACCAAAAATACAATAAACTCAACAATCAACCGTTACCCATCAACACAAGTATCAATCCAAACACTTCAAAATTAACAAAAAGAGTAATGTCAAGTAACACTTGATTGACATAATTTTCAAATATAGAAATTCAATATCTATTCTTTTTGCCCATCCCCATATGTCCCGAACCTATGGAGTACAGGCTCATTAACAAAACACGGAAATGAAATCATGCCGAATACATAGATTTTAACAATAATATTGATAAAGAAACTTCGAAAATTTATTTTATTTTATTACCCGTACCTGCTATTTTTTTTCAACATTGCAGGTTTTTAGATCAAATTATTAACACATGACAGTTGACTTTCCATTTTGTCCTTCTCATATTCAGATTTTTCATTATAATTTTTTTTATATACGCATGACATCTTAATTACTTAAAGTATGTATTTAATCAATTGTAAATTTATGTTGTGACAGCAACAAGTTGGCCCAATGCCAATTACTTAGTCGGCCACTTTGACATGTTTATGAGAACAAATAATTCTAAAGAACTTCTAGTTCGACACTTACATTCAACGATAATAGGTACTATTAATTAAAGGGAAAAGAGAAAATTAATGTCAAAATTGAAGTAGGTAAAAAAAAAGCTAATTATATATTTAAAATAGTAATGCCGGAAGAGAAAGAGGCGAGAATCATACCACTAATCATGTTATCTGATAAGAAGAGGTATTCCAAGGAAGACATGTTGAAGATGGTTGGAGGCAAAGAGCCCCTCAATTTGTTTGAACTCATATCCAATCTTAGTAACTTGTTAAGTTGTCCAATCTCTTCTGGAATAACACATGTATAATTATAAAAATATAAAATATCAATTTAATTAACTATAAAATATTATGCAAATGTTCATAAATAATTAAAAAGCATCATCATCAAATCTCGAGGACATGATATATTTTGAATATTATATACGGTCGAATTGCCAAAGACATAAAAACGTCAACAGAGATAAAAATTAAACGAATTGTATCATATATAAACGAAGATGGTTGGAGGCAAAGAGCCCGTCAATTTGTTTGAACGCATATTCAAGTTTTGTAAATTATTAAAGCGCCCAATTTGTTCTAGAATAGTACCTGTACATATATAATTGTAAGATTTAAAATGTCAATCTAGTTATAAAATAACAAAAAAATGTAAAGATCAGTTAACAAAAGGAAAATTAGTTGCATACTTGTTACTAAATTAAATTATATAAAATCAAATCTTCAAGAACTTGATATGTTAATATAATTACTTTGACAGTTTGTCAAAAATTATATGAATGGTTGGATTGCTCAAGATATATATGAAATCAGACTATGTACGATAACTTGCATATATATGTTCGTATATATTAAAATTACGAAAGGGATCGTCACAAATTGTTTTTTGGCAAAACTCTTGAGAACCAGAGGTTAGATAAACCCTATTTCTTCAAATTTTATTGTTACGTTTATGTTACACACTATCGCTATTATAGATAAACATTATCACTGTTTTATTTATGCACTATCGTTGTTTATAAAATAAATCATTTTTAATTAAACAACGATAGTGCATTTTTTAAACAACTATAGTATATAAATATAATAATAATAGTGTCTATGCAAAACATTGAATACAGTTCATCGTGAACTTGAGTTCTATTGGCAAAAATTTATGTGAGCCCGAGTTCAAATGCACTTTTTTTTTTCAAGTATTATAGTTATATATACACACTACACTATCATTGTTATAAAGTTCAACAATTTTTTAACAATGATATTGCATATGCATTTTTTGGTGACAATGCGTATATGTAACAGTGGCACTCGAAAAAAAAATTGTATGAAACCTGAGTGGAATTTATTTGTTTCCAATCCCGACCAGAATTTGAATTAAATATTTCGATCTCCGCTAGCTCTTAGTTGTAGCGATATTGTCAATCGAAAATCCAGATTTTAATTTTTTTTTTAATATTTAAAAGTATTCTCATAAATAATCATATTATTAAGAAGCAATTCATTTTACAATTATTTATTAAAAGATAATTTAAATAATTTCATATTTTTCTACAAATTTTCTAAATGAAATAAGTATTTCTATTAAAAAATATATATCAATCATAATATTAATCTAGAATAGATTAAAAAATATTGATTATTTAATTTTATTATTATCTAAACTCGTATATCAATCATGTCAATTGTTTTTAAAGTCGGACTGACCAGTTTGGTTGGGAACCAATCACGATGCCCATTAGATTCTTAAGGACTAACGAGCTAAAGTAGAACCTATGTGAACTGTGAATAAATTGGGTTAACCCAACGAATCGACTGATCCACAATTTTGGAATTTATAAAATTTCTAAAAGAGAAGACCCGAATGATATCATCTGTTCCATTTTTAATGTTCTACTCCATGTTTCATATTTTGGATGTATGACAAGTGGAAATTAAAATATTATCCAATGGCTCACCATAATCCTGGGTCCATGTGTTAAAGATTCAGAAAGTGAGATATATTTGCAACATGAGAAAATTACACAGAGGAATAGAACTGAAGAAGACCAATTATTTTTACTTGTCAATTTTGATTAGACACAACCGTTAAGGGTAGGAGTAGGCCAGACTACCCAACAAGACCGTACACCCAACCTACTAAAGATGAATTAGGCTTAAAAAGACTTAGCTTTCAGGTCCAATTCGTTTATTAAAAAAGTCATGCTTGAGTTTACATAAAAGTCTATCACAAATAACAGACCAGATTTAAGTCTAACATTTTATGCCAGGCCTTCCAACTAAAAGCCTAGTTAGACCCGTCCTATTCTCATCCGAAGTAGCCTAAGAGATGAAAGAAAGGCAAAGCCAATGTTTGACCGAGGCATTAGATAACAAGAAAAAGCAAGCAGGGGAATGGATTATGTGTTGAATCAACTTCAAAATGAATTCAGCACCAACGAAATAATAATCGAAATGGATAAAACTATTGTCAAGTTGAAGTAGCAAAGAAAATTAATCATTCCCATTTGGTCCCAAACACAATTAAAAAGTTTTTGTATTTTAAAAAGAAGAAAAACATAATGATCGAAGAGGAAGAGGCTAGGAAACCACTGATCATGTTATGTGATGTCAAGTTTTCCAAGGAAGATATTTATCTTTATTATTTCCACAAATTGTTTGAGATATATATTGTAGTAAATTTTATAGAACTATTTTGAATTCCTTTATAGTTATAAAGAATTTAAAT
Source organism: Stenogyne calaminthoides (assembly GCA_037126765.1). Classification (NCBI taxonomy): domain Eukaryota; kingdom Viridiplantae; phylum Streptophyta; class Magnoliopsida; order Lamiales; family Lamiaceae; genus Stenogyne; species Stenogyne calaminthoides. The sequence goes on from JBBCBC010000007.1 coordinate 14,373,586, forward strand.
ATCAATTTAATTGGAAAAATTTATTGGTTTTTATAAACAATTAAAAGCATCATATTCAAATCATTAAGAACATGATTTATATTGAGAATCTGTTTGTTTAGTAATATGAGATTAGAAGAGATATGAAATCATATGATATATTTTATTTGCATATGTGATATTTATCTTTTTAATATAATTTGCTAAGATTTATTATAATATGGAAATTCATTGGGAGGGAAGTTATTGGTATTAGACCATGTACATCAACTTGTCATATGACTGTATATTGACAGTTTATTTTTGCAGCGGCGAGGATTAAGAGAAAATATAGAATCATATATTGATTAAACATTATTCCTGATCAAGCCCTTTCAAAGATGATAATTGAAGATGGTTGGAGGCTTAGGACCCATCCAGTTGTTATTTCAATATACAAACCCTGTAAATTTTTAAATTGTCCAATTCTTGGAAAATACTTTATATTTGTTTTTATTAATTAGTTTACTTTTTTATGCTTCATAAACAATTTAAAGTTGGATTAGTTTTAGTTACTTTCTTAGTGACATTTTAGTTAGCATTTATAATTAATCTTTAATATTTTAAAACCTTGGGTATAAATCAATCTAAATTATTATACTTCGCCTCATGCAGCTACCGCGAAATATGAGCTTTTTTATTTTAAAAAAATATTGTTTGTATACCTATACCTACGATAGGATAGACATCGTACACTTGCGGTTGAATATTTTACGTGTTGAGAAAATGCGGAACAAAGTTTATGACCTAAATATTTTAAGTCATTATTTAGTAGTATAAAATATTATTATACCTACGTAAAAGATTTATGTTGTTGAATATACTTCACTAATGAATTCAGCACCAACGAAATAATAATTGAAATCATATAAACTATTGTCAAGTTGAAGTAGCAAAAGAAAAGGCTAATCATCTAATAATTGGTCCCAAACACAATTAAAAAGTGTTTTAGAAAAGAAGAAAAAACATAATGATCGAAGAGAAAGAGGCTAGAATAGATGTTCATGTTATATAATAACTTGTTAATTGTTTAATTAATAATATGTTGACAATCATGGGAGATTCAAATGAATTCAAATTGTTTTACGATATATCGGATATTTTAAATTTTACCCTCGTTAATCTCATTTATTGGAACACCTTTATTTTATAAAGAATATAAAATATCAATTTAATTATAAAACATTATGTAAATGTTTATAAACAATTAAAAGCATCATAATCAAATCATTAAGAACATGATACATATTGAGAATCCGTTTGTTTAAATTAATGTTGAGATTAGAACAAGATTGGCCCAATATGATATATTTTATTTGCATTTGACATATTTAATGAGAACAAATATTTGCTAAAGAATATTATAATATGGAAATTCAACGAAATAGTTATTGGTAATTAAATTATGTACATCAACTTGCATATGACTGTATATGTACAGATTAATTTTTGCAGCGGCGAGGACATAAGAGAAGGAGGCTAGAATCATATACCACCAAACATTATTCCTGATAAAGAAATTTATTTCAAAGATGATATATTGAAGATGGTTGGAGGCAAAGGACCCATCCAGTTGTTATTTTCAATATACAAACCCTTGTAATTGATTAAGTTGTCCAATCTCTTTTCGGAATAATACCTGTATATTTATAAAATATTAATTATTAAGTACAAAATATTATGCAAATGTTCATAAACAATTTAAAAAAGCATCATCATCAAATCTCGAGGACATGATATATTTTGAATATTATATACGTATCGAATTGCCAAAGACATAAAAAAAACGTTTTTTATTAAAAATTAAAATATTATTTGTATATATAAAACGAAGGATGGTTGGAGGCAAAGACCGGTTGAATATTTTGTTTGAAAAATATTCAAGTTTTGTAAATTACCTAAATATTTTAAGTCATTATTTAGTAGTATAAAATATTATTATACCTACGTAAAAGATTATATGTTGAATTTAAAATGCTAATATAGTTACTAATGAATTCAAACCAACGAAATAATAATTGAAATCATATAAACTATTGTCAAGTTGTTAGTAAATTAAAATATAAAATCAAATCTAATCATCTAATAATTGAAATCATATAAACTATTAGATTAGTCAATGAATTTTGATGAAATAGTTAGAATAGATGTTGTATGTAGAGGAATTTCTTGTTAATTAATTAATTAATAAATTGGACACAATCATAGGAGATTCAAACGATTTTTAAGGCAAAATTGGTATGATTTAAGGTTAGATATGGTAATTTCTTCAAATTTAAATAATGTTTATGGTTAATGACTATTATTGTTATAGATAAAATTATCAGGGTTATTGATTACATCATTATTGTTTGTTTATAAAATAAATCATTTTTAATTAAACAACGATAGTGCATTTTTTAAACAACTATAGTATATAAATATAATAATAATAGTGTATCAAAACTATCAAACAACATCAATAAGTGATTTTCATTCTATTGGCAAAAAAATTACCCCCAACCAAGTTCAAATCCTTTTTAAATTGAACTAATTATAGTTATATATACACACATATCATTAACTAAAAAGTTCAACAATTTTTTAACAATGATAAAGAAAATTATTGAAATTGAAAAAAAAAAAAGAAGATACATAAGACAAAAAAAAAACAATGAAAATGAGCGGAATTGAGATTGAATGAATTTGAATTAAATATTTCGATCGCTTTAAAAAGCGAATTGTCAAATAAAAAAACTTAAAATTTTTAAAACAAATGAAAGATGGAGATCATACTAACTAAAAATGTTAATTTAAGGGACAACATTAAAAGCTCATCAAGTTGAAAATTTGAAGAAGCATACGTGTCCAAGAGAGAAAAATTTGTTGCCTTCTAAGTCAATATATTCAATGAATTCGTTTAAAAAACATCCAAACAACTTAAAATTTTTAAATACAAATTAATTGATGATATATCATGTTTTTAAAAGTTTATTAAGGACTATGTTCACTCAAGTTGCCAATTTAATGCAAAAGAAACGTGTTGATAACTTATTGCCCCGTAGAACTAAAACTTGTAAGGATGACATGTTGAAAATGGATGGAGGAATAGACCACTAAAAAGAGTTCCAACTCACGTATGCAGTAAAACAAGGAAAGAAAGATTTCGATTTTAAAGGAATACAACCTACAAGTTCATCATCTTGAAATATTTAATCGAATCACCCTATTGAAGTCGAAATACAACTAACTCCAATCCAACTACAAATAGGATTTTCAATTTGTCCAATTATTTTTCAACATATTAAAAGGGATCCGAAATGATAGGATTTCAAGCCAAGAAGGTGAAGATTGACGGGGTTGATGGTACGACTACCCGATTTGCTAGCTAGAACATAACCCCGAAACACTCAACTATCAAAAGCACTACAAATATCACTAATAGGAAAACCCTCCCCATAACGCTTGATTTCAATATATGATGGCAGACATGAGTTGATTACAATATATTAATATGATAAGATTGTTGTGGAAAAGGAACTGGAGGGAAAGTGACCAATTATATGCAAGTCAAGAGTCAATGCTCAAATAATTAAGTAATTAATCTATATGATAAGATTGTTGTGGCAAAGGAGTGGTGTTGGGGGAGTGACCAATTAGATACAAGTCGAGAGTCATTGGTCAAGTCAATGAAAGAATGTTTAATAATCAAATATAAATTTCATTTAATTTGTTCATATTTTATAGAAATAGAAATTCGTTAGAAATAAATTAAATATCTATTTAAACAAGTGTAATCACACTTCTTTAGGGGGTGTTTGAAAAAAAATTATAACTTTAAAAAAATAATTAAAATTAATAATTATGGAAAAATTAATTAGTAGTAGAAGTTGATAATGTTTATAAAATTTTTTTAAAAAAAAAAAAGTTAATAGTATTTGCAAAAAAAAAGTTAAAAGTATTTAAAAAAGACTAATATATAAGTTACTAAAAACACTCCTTTTGAAACTTTTAGTTTATAACTTTTGAGAGTTTATTTAATTTTAATAAAAAAAAAAATCAAACACATCAAATTATTTCTACACATAATTTTTAGTGACTATAATCACTTATATTTTTTCGTGAACACCCCCGTGTGATGAGATGGCTGGACTTCATGTTCTAGCAAAAAAGTGTAACTTTCAATTAATTAAAAAATATTAATTTTATATTTTATTTTTCGTTCATATTTTCTATGTCGTTCTGAATCTACTTTTAACGAACTACAAATCAAACTAATCATCCTCTTAACGAATCAAACTAATCATCCTCTTACGACGATTTTTTGTTTGACATATTTTTGCATATATAAAAAAGTAAATTTTAATTTTAAAATATAAATTTTATTATTTTTAATTTATTTTGATTTATATATGTTGAATTTAAAAAATCTAATTTTTATTCTATAAATTCTATTAAATTTTAGACAAAATCTCATATGCAAGAATTGATTGCAAGACTTGATTTAAGATCAGTGCACTCACTCCAACCTTACTTCATGTATCCACATAAATATCTAATATATTCAATGGATCAAATATTTTTTTTTAAAATAAGTCATTCTATCAGATGAGTAAGACGGTCTTATTCGAAAGTGCATAAGAAACCCACTCACAATTTTAATATTATTTTATAAATTTTAGTATTTTGGAATGAGTTTAATGTATAAGTAAAATTATGTAATTAGTTTAGGACCATGTAATTATTTTTTGAATTATGTCGAGAGAAACAATAAAAGAGAGATTTTCAATTTCAAATTGAAACACCAAGATACAAATTTCATATTTGAAATATTCAATGCAATTACCAAACTGCCAGAGTCACAATCAACTCAAATACATCTAGAAAGAGAGTTTCCAATTAATTGTTCAATTATTTCTCAACTTCAGAATGAGGATCTAAGAATTTTAAAAGCGCAAAGTGAGCGATGTTGATATTGCTATTAATTTTGATAGCTACACCATAACCCCTTAACACGGCAAGTAGAAAAAATAGGGTAAACCTCTACATAACACTTGATTTCTATATATGTACAAATAGTTCTAACTAGTGAAAGAAAAAAAGTTGAAGTTAAATCTTTCCTTCTTTTAGGAAATAAATCATATCTACAAGGAAGTTTCTATAACTAATTTTAACATGTTAAGTTTAGCGAATTTGATGTTAGCATTGTCATTAGTTCAAGTGGCCGTTAGAGCTCCGCTACCCGAGACCTCGAGGTCTTGAGTTCGAGAAAAGTAGAGAGATAATATTTATTCCCTCTTGTGGTGACCCTCTCTTGTGGGGTCATGGTGCGATGATTGCGATTTTGAGTTGCGATTTGGGTAGTCCCCTTTTTGTGGTATGGTCTACAAACGAAATGAAATGATGTTGTCGTGTGGGAATTAAATCAAAATAGTTCCATAACTTTCTTGACATTTATTGAAAAGTCTCATAATTATCAACTTTTTCAATTTAGTCTCATATGTAATCAATTTGATTCAATTTAGTTCCAAACCGCCGGAGGTTGCTCAAAATTGCCCAAAACGACGTCGTTTTAAGAAACGTGTAAAAAACGGCGTTGTTTTGAGAAATTTTGAGCGACCTTCGGCGGTTTGGGACTAAATTAGATCAATTTATACATATGAGACTAAATTGAAAAAAAATTGATAATTATTTTAACCATTTCAATAAAGGTCCAAAAAAATTACGGATAATTTTTATTTAAATCCTTGTAGTAGAATGAATTATTGTAATTGATTATATTAGAGAACTAATGTTATTAATTTTTTTCTTAAAAAAAAGATCTATTGTAATTCATGTTAGCATTGTTGTTCCATCACCAGTCTAAATCGACGCAGACGTGGTTCAAAAATTTAAACTAAATCATAATTAGTACGTAACTATCTTATATCCAAAAATGTTGGTTTGTTTATTTAAAATTACTGTGTAAAGGATGTCGACACTTGAAAAATTGTCTTTGTAGAAGACTCGAGAGGACTTTGGTTCAAATTCTTTTATGAGAATTATTCGCAGTTGGCATGACCCAACTACTTTGACATTTTTTGCATTTTGTATTTATTGAGAAAAACGAAGGCGATAGAAATTAACTCTAGTAGAAAATTCATGTGGTTCTAAATTCTATGTATGCGTCACATTAATTTATAATCAGATATATTATTTTTACAATTGCACAATACATACGAGAAAATATAAAGCATGCATGTGCACTAATCTAATAAAACCATTAAGATCAAGAATTCCATTCTCAGTTCTAAGACAACGTATATGCTATGATATATGCCTCCCTGTCCTACAAACCGATATTACAAGATGATGGGAGTTCTCAAACCGATATTACAAGATGCTGGAGTTCTCAAAACAAGCGATGTGGAAGCTAGAGAATATTGAAATAAAATACTACTTACATCCACTTTTTGTTAAATGTCTCATTTTATCTAAAATGATGTTCTTATTTGTTTGTCACTCAATACAAATTTACCTCTCCTTTTTTCCAAGTAATACCTCTAATAAAGACTAATCAATTTCCCTTTTAAAAAAAAAAAAAAAAGACTAATCAATTTCTTATTAAGGGTGTGATTGCAAACTCTAATAGAAGGGAAAAAAACACTTATTTTTTAAGTTTGCCCCTCCAGAAATTTGAAAAAAACTTCGAGAAGTGTTTTCTAAAGAATGAATAGAGTTTACAAACACCCCATTGTATGAGAAAAAAAAATAAGAGTACCCTAATTAATGAGAACATTAAATTATGTGAACGGATAAAATGGACAAATAATAAAAACGGAGGTAGTATTCTCCAAAAGTGGCCCTCAATTATAGAATGTTTAAACTATATTGGTAACATAAAATCTATCATAGATCTGATCCACCTTCACTCCATGTTAAGCGCCACAAATATAGAGATTCTACAATGCTAATGTTAACTGGCAATCATATTGACATCAAATTCCATTTGCTATTATCATCTTTCTTTTCGGATATAGTATGACAAGTACCGTTTGCATCAAACGTTCATCATGTTGGTTATATAGCAAGTCTATGCAATCTTAGTATTTTCAAATTCACCCTCCATTAAAGTTTCCACACACTGACTAGAAAAGAGTCGATGATAATCTATAACAAGATAATTTATGTCAGAAGATTAAAGACGAAGAAGGCAAGAGATGATGAGAAAAGCTGGCCTTAATTACCTGGTTTAGATGAGCAGCAACACATGGAAGAACCAGTAAACCAGGTTCACCTAAGGCATTACCCAGCTGATCCACAACTGCTACCATCACAGGCAAAGTTTTCTGCAAAAATTCATTAACGAAACTAGATCAACTTATTATTCACAATCAACACTAAATAATTCAGCATACATATTTATTTTCTTATTCATTTGTAAATTTTTGTGTATCAATTTTTGGGTAGCAGTGTCCCCATTTTGTAAGAAAGAGAGTAAAGAGAGTGTAATAATAAGAAGAAAGAATATGTCACCTGGCTTGCAACTAATAGAAGAGCACTGACATTTTCTTTCTTGGGAAAGGGTGATTTGGTGCTGCCAGAAATAAGTGAAAGACCCGGAATTAACACAGCATTAAAAGCAAACAAGGAGATATGCAGAAGCCTGTAACAAGTTAGGAAGGTATATCAGTTGGATGTGGTTCCTATCAAGTTTGAAAATGCTTGAACTGTCAATTTTTACTAATGCTTTAACCCTTGAGTTTCAAAAGGTGCAGATCTATAAGGTATAGTTTTTGTCTGGCTCACCAAAGAAAGCTATTATATGAACACGTGTTTCAAATTTCAACTCGTCATACAAATAACTGTTTTGGGATCAAGAAAAACGTGTAAAGATGTTGCAAGATGATGATATACATACACTCCCATGATGACAGCTACAAGAAAGATTGTTGGCTTCACCATTAAAAGAAGTGACCTTGATCGACTGACTTGAATCCAGGGGGCCTTGATAAAAGGAAATGATCAGGCACAAAATCATGCTCAAATATAACTTATCTAAGAAGCATTAATTTCCTAAGATACAGGGGTTGTTTGCAAACCAGAATCACTTTATTTTAAAGCTGCTCTCACAGCTTTAGCTTCAGAAAAGTGCTTGTAAGCTGTTAGTAGAGTTTGCAAATACCCCCTTTATTTAACTTTAAACACCTAATGGAGTTCTGGATAATGTAGCGATACCTACTTGGCATCGCCAAAAATAGATGTGGTGGACCAAACATGGCTTTCAATCTTTATACTGACAAGTGAAAATACTAACTAATTGTTATTATACAGCAAATATTGGATCTTACAAAACTAAGGAAGATTGCACTGATCATTGCCAAAAGCTTGCGGTTGCCATCTGCAAAGTCTGCTATACCTGCAACATCATAATCACAAACAAGAAAATGTATCAACGGAAAAAGCGGACATGAATGCCAAGATGTTATCGTGCAAAGTTTCATCTTACCCATTTATAAATAATTAAGAGAAAAACACTCAATTTATATAGATGTTTCTGCCACAATTACTATCATATATTGCATTAGAACTGTTTCAAAACTTGATCCATTTGATTGTTTCTCCATGCACAACTAAGATAAAACAGATTTATCTCACAGCCATTTTATCCAGATTTGTTTAAACTATACATGAATATTGGATACATCAAAATCAACTAAACGGCAATTATTAATGAATTTTTATATGATATGCTTTCTAATTTCAAACAATGAAAAGTTAAAATATTTGAAGCAATTTAGGGAGCAATAGATATCAGAGCATTTAATAACTATATCACTTAAAAGGGAAATTTAGCAAAAGCCCACTTGTTCTAATTTTAGCACATCAGGTTTAGCAAGCTTAAGGTAACACTATATGTAGATAGAGATAAACATCAGCATAATTTACATGCTGTGTTGAATGGATAAACCTATTACTAGACATGATAAGGGAATACAGGCAAACACAGAGTGCTAAGCACCATTAAAGTACATGTAGTGGTGCATCACCTTTGGAGAGTTCTCGAGCAACCTGTTGATCCAAAGAGAGACAGAAATAAGTGAAAATTATAACTAATGCTAAAACACATTAAAATGAAGATTCTTAAGCAACAATTCACAACAGAAAAGAATTAAATAACTTTTCTCATGTCTAAACTACAAAAAAAAGTAAAATATTATCATCACCATCACCAAGTCCATTCCTACAGGATCGTATAAACGGGAATTAGTTCTCCAAATTACATGATCGTCCTTCATACTATCGGCTTATCTAAGATCTATCATGTCTTCCATAACCATCTCATTATAGGTTTCAAAGGCCTACGCTGCCTTCCACTAACCTGCCTATATGAGATTTGTCGAATTGGAGCTGTGTTTGGTCTCCTTTGAACAAGGCCAAACATCTATCTATAATTTTATCCTCTGTTCGAGACATGGACACATAGTTCTTTGTGGTTGACATCCATCTTAACATACACATCTTATCTCGGTAATATGAGCTAAAATACTCAATTAAGTTTATTTATTTTTTCTATTTCTAGACACAGAATCTTGTGCAAATATATGAAATGAAGGCATCACACAATAGCAGATGATTCCAGCCAACCAAAAAAGCTTGGTTATTTAAGAACCAGCCACAAAGCTGAATAGGATAATGTTTAACAAACACGTCTCTAGAATATGTAAACATGCAATGCCAGTCTTCCATTATGGGAACTACTCTAATGCATACAAAATGTTTTTATAGAACATAAACATGTGAAACTTCAGTGAAAATAGCGGCTACTGATTATGATAAATATGTTATGTTACATTTCTATCAGCATATTTTAGGATGTCTTATAGTAGCACCAAATGTTCTAAAAAAATTAGTATCTCCTTAGTCCTTACTATGAGTAAGGAAAAATGAACTCAGGCAGAAAAGCCAATATAAAGTAATAAGACTAGTAAAGAAAGTAAAACTTCACCTTTCCCAAAATAAGAGGAACTAAAAGTGTGAGAACAAGGCTTCTTAACAGCTGTTCAGTTGGGACTGATACTCCGACTCCAGCAGCAATGAACTTTGAGATAGAAAAAAAGGTACCTGCAATGAAACACTAAATTAACCATTTCAACATCTTAGTAGCAAAGAACATCTTGCTTCACAGGTACAAGAGGTAAAGTTAGTTTCAAACTATAATTTCTAAAAAAAAAAAAAGAACTATTTGGCGATATCCATAGAAAAAAGAATTCACAGTGCAGTCTACAATTAAAACTTGTTTGGTTCACTGAGAAATCAGTAAATCATGAGAGTGAAAAAGGCTAACAATAGGATTCCTAACAGCCCTTCCCTAAAAAGCTTTATATTATTTTCTAATGGCAGAGTCCTATACTTTGAAAAGAATGAAATAACAAAACATGTATCAGTTTTACACGACAAGAATATTCAACGCATAATGTATTGGTATTCCAGCTTGCAAACTTACAATTAAAATTCCTAATAAATTTGATATCACAGTCATTGCAAGAGCAAGAGCAAGAGCAGAGTTCCCTCCAGCTAGCTGTGTTTTGTCAAATCAAACCTGCAGTCAAGCTAACAGCAACCTTTTTCTTTCTGTTCTGAGAAAACATTAGCTCTTCTGAGAATTCATAATGATCAGATTACCCGTGTCAAAGCCACTCCACTAGATAATGTTGTAGGCATACAGCTAAATATGGCAATTCCTGTACGAGACAAAAGAGTCAAAAGTCTTGACATTTCAAATAGAAACTGGAAAGAGAAATTGGGGGGGGGAGGGTGTTGATAACAGTTCTCAGTAAAGCAACTCTTAGAAAAAGAGAATAGATAACAAGAAAATGAGAAATCACTAAAATTAAAAAAAGAAACTAATTCCAAGTATGAACTTCTCTATTTTCTGTATTATTTCTGTTAACCCTTATGCTGCAGTTGGCCAGGAGATTGTGCATTGAAAAATATGGTGGAACTAAAGGAATATATTTTTAATGTAATCAGGGAATAAACAAAAGTGGGTAGGAGGGAAAAAATAGATTATCTTCTAACATGACATGTCCACAAGCCTGAGAAACCAAAGAAAAATCAAAGCTTGGTTCACATCAGAATGCTATAAAATGACCATTCAGGAACTAAAAAGTAACATCAAAGGTCAAGCATCGCAATTATACACTTGCAGAACATTCACAACAGTCCAACAGACCCAATTACCTAATCACACCAATATTTTTTTCATTTTGATCCCAAAAGATGACTCAAGCATTTTAAGAGCAATTCATACCACACCTTATTTACCTGTGACAAATTCTTGTGGCTGGAGCTTGAGCAGCAAAATGATCTTTGAAAATAAGGGAGCTAAAAATAAAATAGAAACCTGCATTACAATGAAGCATAGAAAGTAAGAGCTCTCATATAGAACTTACTGGGGCACTAATATCTCAACATGAGTTCCCTTTCAGGCATCAGCAGACACCGGTTCTTCACACTCACCCGTCCCACCCATAAGACAAAGGGAAGATGAACAAGAGGAAAAAAGAAAAGAATGTGAAGATCATAACCTTACCAGCCCAAAGAGTCCAACTGGCCATGCTTCAGCAGCGGCACCAATTTCATCACTGCGCAATGTCAATCCTGTAATCAAAATAGTTACAAACCCTTGGCCAAACGTAAAGAATAATTATACACAATGAAAGTCTTAATTCTTAAGTTGGAATGGTAAATATTAGTCACACAATGTTCAAAAGTGATAATGATAATATTTACAAACATCAGAACCTAACCTGAAATTACAAATATCCCGAAAGTGCTAACTTTTGATAGATAAAATCTATCAGCAAAACAACCAGGGCTAGGATTTGCAAGCCCTAGCAATACTCCAGAGGTAAGAGCTGCAAGAACCATTATGCAAATATATTAGATTAGGGACTGACTAAATGTTGGTAAATAGAGTAAAAACCAGACACATAATATCCGTGAACCATTTAACCAAGCGAAGACACAACAAATTATGTAATCATCATCATTGACAAGGTGGTGAATAATTTTGTGGCTTTGAGGTAACATTTTAGCATTATCATGACCTAAAGAATTGTTATCTATTTCATTAGAGCAATTGAACAACACAATTAAACCATCTAATTTGTCCCAGTTCCCACAATTATCTGATACTTTTAGACGTTTTCATTTCTGTTTTTGGGTAATCAAGTTTACGCCAAGCTTGTAAGGTGGGGTAGACCGAATGCAAGAAAAAGAGGAAAGCCCGTTAGTATTAAAACTCAATTACTGTGGATGACTTGAAAAGCTCTTCAAGAATTCTTTAATGAAACAAATGACAGCTATTTCACTTAGGCTTAAAAACTTTAGAATGAGCAGCAATCATCAAGAAACCAATTAATATATACCACAAGCATACTGTTAACTTCCACACATTAAACACTTATTGATATCAAAAGAAATAGTTTGGCGACTTATTTCAAATAAACACCAGCAGAGAAAGGTCAATGCAAGAGACTAATGATAACTCAAAATGACCCAGCCAGATATCGGTCATCACAAAATCGATAAACGATAAACGCTTTGTAACACATAAGTTTAATTAGTGCTTAGTAATAGCACCTATAAACAACATCGACCATACCTAATGGCAGAAAATTATCAGATGCAAACGTAGCTAATGATTTTGTCCAATTTGGATTCACAACTTGTGGAAGTCGGTTTTCTCCATCTCCATTTCCCTGAAACTCAACACGACAACGAATGTTGAACCGATAATTCTATAATAGAAAGTGGAAACGAAATGAATGGTGGGAACCTGATAGGGCTTCGCGGTTGCTGTAATTCTGTGTATTCTAGAAACTGAACGGAGCTTCCAGGGAAGAGGCGCAACATTGGACTTGCTGCCGGAGAAAGGGGAATACGCCGGCGACGGGAGTTGACTCGGTCGCCGGAAAACCGGAGTTCCAGTGATCGGAGCGTGCGGAATTAGGGTTTGGAGTGCTCGCGCCATTGTGAGTGTGGGTGCAGGACGGATTATAGTCTGCTGGTATCCACTATCCTGAAAGTACCGTATGGTTGTACTTCGGTGCCGCGTGTACGAAATTTTACTTGAATTTTTCTTTTCTTTTTTTAGAATACAATTATTTTTTTGTTACCTTAAAAATTAATAGATTTTTTTGGAAATGAAATCCTATGAAAATTCAACGTGGATACTCGATATTTAGATTTTTTTTAAATACGGGTTTTCTTGAGATTATTACTACAAATAAATGATTTACGTCTTTCATTTCCTAATAGATACTAGAGTTCTAAAAACTCTTGTAAGGAAGCGGGTTGTGAGAGAAATTAAATTTTATTAATCTTACTTATTCGAACTGAATCTTTCTTTATAATTAATAGATTAATTTATAAGATGGCCTCTTTGATCTCTTGATTGTTATGTTGTATTTGAAACATGTTGAATGAAAGACTATGAAAAATGAATGAGAATTGAGGATCAATTAACGGAGAAGCCAAATTTCATTTTCGTTCAAATGATCAGTCCATAGTGATGATTGATGAATCATGAACATAGAATCATCCATAATAGGCGTCGCGTGCAACCAAACATTGATAGAACTCACTTTTTGTGCTTTCCAGTTGAGCACCTTTTTCATACAAGCTCTAATGCTAAAATTATAACAGGCTCCATCCAAGTATCAAATACACAAAAAGATCAAAGCGAAAAGGAATTACAATAATACAACAGCAATGATTATTGCTTGTATTCGACTCTGCTTTTGTAATAAAGAATCCCGGGAAAAACGAGGGATACAAAACTCCCTATTTGTTGAATTTTCTATAGAGCACAAACAAGAAATTCCATTCCACCCAATCATTATCTGATTTAAAACTTTTACATAATATAAATCATCAATGGATTCACCCAACTTACATATACAAAATGGAAAGCTCTAGAAGATAACTCTACTAATGTTAATAAAATCACAATCATCTGATCAACTTCTTTTCACCATTCAAATCAGGTGTCACTATTACCAAGCTAAACTCATCTTAATAGATGAGAAGAGGACATGTGTACTCGGAAACATGGTGAATACTATATAATCTAGAAACAATAGGTGGTCTTACTCATCATATGTACCACCATATATTCATATCTACAATTGCTTTCATCATTTCTCCTATAGTCATTTGATTTATACTGCTTAACAAACAATATAAAGGAGATACGAAACCATCAAATCCCTTCCAGAAGAAAATTTCTACTCCGGACATCTACTCCAACTCTACCAAGCAAAGCTCTGAGAACAAATGTTACCAGAAACGTCCAAGAAAAAACAAATAAATTACTAGAGCTAACGGTGTCTAACGACTATTGAAATGCTTCTAAAGTCCAAAAAGTTATGCAGAAAATAAACAAAAATTGAGGCAAACCTTCAACTTGAGTTTGGATTGAAGAGTTTCAGAAAGCATTTGAAATTCATAGCAGCAAAACCATTGTGTTTGTTTCAGTCTCATTTCAAAACTAATTGTTGAGGGATTTGAGAGGATTTCAAATTCTTCCTAATATGGATGGATTTGAAATCTATTACTTCAAATTCCTAGCATTTCAAATCCCTCTATTCAAACACACCCTCAGGCTCCATTTGGATGGATGGATTTGAAAATCCATAGATTTTACACATAAATCGTACTCTCCAATGGATTTACAAATACTTAGATGTGAGAGTTTAGGGAAGAGGGTGAAAGGGGAGATGGGGAAGGGGTGAAAATGAGGAAATTTCACAAATGACTAGGTTTTGATGAGGATTTGAAATCCCTCCATTTTGAACTAGCTTCTCAAATCTAAGTATTTATAAATCCATTGGAGAGCGATGATTTGTGTGTGAAATTCATGGATTTCAAATCCATCAATCCAAATGGAGCCTCAAAGAATCAGATAGTAGAACATTATCGATCGTGATAGCAATTATCAAACAGATGTTTGGCAATTCATGGATTTCAAATTATAATCCATCCCAACCTTGAAAATTCGGACACTATTTCTTTTTCCATATAGTAAACAAAACTGTCAAAACAAATGAACAAATCAAAGCTAATAATTCAAACAACTACATATGATCACTAACTAATCCAATCTACTAAACTCCAATAAAATGTGCTTCAATCAGAAAATCACAAGCATAGAAAAGAGAGCATAAATCAAGAAGCAAGCGTCGTGATGAGTCCCCGATGCTCATCCCGCAATTAGCCACTCACCCACCAATCTCGTGCGCACACCATGACTAAAGCAAAACCTAAAAGTATCAAACGCGAACCGAAAAATAGATCACTATAACCATGATCACCGTTAAAACACTTGACATATCCGAACAACAAAATTCGCCGATGAGAAACAGATTGTCACCAATCGGTATGATAAATGCAATTTTTACCCATTGAAAGCTAAAACACTTGTACATATCCGTCTTCGTGGAGGTGGTGGTTGATTTCCGGATTGATGATTGAGATGGTTTTTGGTAAATTTGCAGTGTTTAAAACGGCTCTCGACAAAAAAAACGTCGAATCGCCCATTATTTTTTCTTCTTATTCTTCTTTAACATATGATTTTAGAGATGCGGTTTAACCTCGTTGAAGTCTTCTTTGAACCCCCTCAATTGAGCCATGAGAAAGGGACGGTTCATTAAGAATCGAACATGTTCTATATGCGTTAGTTTTTTATGGATATATTTGTGAGGGTTTTTTACTAGGGATTTGGCAAATTCTATTTTAATTCTTGTTTCCTTTTGTTTTTGGTTTTTTTTTTTTTATTATGTTTATTTCATGACTAGTTTTCGAACAATATTTTGGATATATTTGCACCATCTATTCTATATGTAAATTTTGACTTATAAATAATATTTTATCAGGCCATCTATTATTTATGAAATAATATGTTATTGTATTTATATAGCAAAGATCCTAACATTTTTTTGTTTTGACGGAGAGAGGAGGAGGAGCATGTTTATACAAACACAATCAACTCCTAATCCTGATCTCTCATGTTCTATCCTGGGAAACTCAGAATGGAAAAATTTGGCAAAGGTGCGACTTTCCTAATGCACGGTCTGCTATGAGTTCACCACTAGCAAAAAGCCTTTACGGAATTGATGGTGAGTATTGAGTGATCCCCTTTCTCCATTTACGTCAATGTGACAATAGTTTTATACATTGTTGGATAAAAAATAATGGAAAAAAAAAAGAATAGATTGTGAAAGAGAATGTTTTGAATTTGAATTGAGAGGGTGTAAGCCTCATAAACTATGAGGCAGTGGAGTTTGAAAAGCCAAAAAGTAGTATTATGTGTGGGAATAAGTACACCATGTATTAATTTGTATGAAAAGCATTGTAAGTTTATACGTGGTTTGTTAGGGACTTTCTTTTCTGAGTTGAAGGTATTGGTTTGTCTTCACTGGGCGTCTCAGATTCATAGTAAGATCCAACAGTGGTAGATCTATTGGATAATGGTATAACATTTTCTTCATCTGAAAGAGTTCTTAACATTGAAGTTATTTATTTTCTTAATGTTGTCCGGAGTTTTGATTAAAGAGATAAATTTTTGTTTTTGTTATCTCACTGTTAAGATATAAGAGAAAGTATGGATAATTTAGGTGTTGTTTGGCTGAATTACATTGTTTCTGTTAAGATTGGTAGTTTAATCTAATAGATCACACTTATATTTTTGTTTTACAGGAGTTACTAGAGTCTTCTTTGGATCAGATTTTGTAACTGTCACGAAGTCAGAAGACACTAAGTGGGATCTTCTAAAAACTCGAAATCTTATTTGCAATCATGGACTTCTATTCCTCCTCGGGCAGCCATTGATCTTGGATACAAATCTGCAGAACTTCCATGGACACAACTATTAAAGAAGATGATTCAGAGACCGTCGCCATGATCAAGGAACTTCTCGAGACTCAGATCCAATCCGGTGTATGCAGGGATGGACGGTGGAGACATTGAATATGTGGGCTTTGATCTGAACCTTTGGAATAGTTAAACTAAGAATGCAAGGAGCTTGCGTTGGCCGCCCTAGCTCATCATCTGTCATATCTTGACCATTTTTTTTTGCACATCAATATAGGATAATATATTTTAAAATATGTAAATATAGGACAACAAGTACATATTCCTAGGATAATATGTTTTAAAATATGTAAATATAGGATAATATATTTTAAAATATGTAAATATAGGACAACAAGTACATATTTTCCACAATTTCGACTTACTTAAAAAAAAATATTAATAATTGTTGTTTGACTAGATATTTCAAATGTTTATTTAATTCAATTACAATAAGGTTAATTGACCTTAATATCAAGTGAGATTTGAGCTTGTTTGGACTTGATTGTCATATATTTATAGAATTTTAAAATATATTTTCTTATATTTATATGAGTTTTTTTAACTCATTCAATCAAATGTCGATGCATTTCTATATAAGCTTTTTAATATTTTTACTATATCGTACCGCATATCTTTGTGTTTTTGTTTTAAGAATAAGTTATTAGATGAGTGGTTGTTCGTGAATACAATTTCACCTTCCCCTCTTTTCAATCATCTGCAAATCATTCTATATTTGAGGCGTGTGTATCGAAATTCAATAAATCTTCGTGTAAAATCACAATAAAATTATCGAATACGAAATAAAAATTACAATATCAATGAGGAAAATATTCATGCCAAATAACATCTTATTTCATCTTAATCAATCTTTTCATGAATTGAATTTGTGGCGATCGAGCCAAGAGAATCATGGAATCTAAAAATCGTAACACTATACCAAAAACTAGATATGGAATTATTGACCACGCCCGTTGTCATAAGTCAAAAACCCGTTGTAAAAAGTTAAAAGGAACGCGGAAAGTTTGAGATTGGGGATCCCGACTATGGGTAGAAGGTCGGTGAGATAATCAAATTTATTTAGAAAGTTTGGTAAGTTGAATTTGGCGAATGTTTGGATCAGAAAAAAAAAGAACTTAAAAGGTCATGGAGACCGATTATAATCCGTTTAGAAAGATCGGTAATATGAATGGGGATAATAATCGAGATCCTGACGGACGTTTAAAAGTTAGTGACATCATCTAAAATTTGAAGTTGAATTTCGCTAATTTTTGGAATGGAAAAGATCGCGGTTTAGAATGATAGTGAGATCGAGTATATTTTGATCGTAATCGGGAAAAATGGGCTATTTGAGGTATTTGGGTAATGTTGGTATTGGTAACGACTAATTGTTTAGAAGGTTTGTGAAATAGGTGGAAATTTGATTAAAAAGTTGGGCAAGTTGAATTTGGCGAATGTCGGGTTTGAGAGAGATAGGACCATTATAAACGTTCGTTATAAAGGATATCGTTAAAAATCGCATCGGAAATAAATACGACAACATGAGTTTGGTCATTGTTGGCCTCGGTAAAAACACGATTTAGAAGGTTAATGAGAGTGTCCGAAATTTGGGAGCGAAGTAGGGAAAGTCGAGTTTGGTTAATGTCGGAAAAGGGGTTATGGATAATGGCTTAGAAGTTGATAATAGCATTTGAAAATTGGGAAACAAACTCGTCAAGGGGAATTGGGCGGCGAATGGGATTTGAAAGGTTGGTCAATTTCGAGGCGGATACACTCTGTAATAGGCAGCGCCGTGGCTTGGCATTCTTGGGTGGTGGCGACGGTCGCCACAAGAATGAAAATGGTGGTCGTTTTACCACTACTTGTCATGACAATTGTAGTTAATTTGGAGAAAACGAATTGTGAATTGTGACTTAGTGTGTGTTTTGAAACTTTAAAAACAGCTTATAGAAGCACTTATTTTTAAAAGTTGTGAGAGATAATTTTGAAAATAAATGCTTCTAGAAGCTATTTTTAGTGTTTCAAAACACTACCTTAGTGTGATGAATTTGATGATATAGAAGTAATGGTATCACGATATGGGGGTATTTTTGTAAGGTTCCAAACGCGTACCAACTTTGGTTAGTGTTGATCATGTTTGTTGGGAAGGGTGGATTAAGAAAAATAGACTACATGGTTTTGCGAGTTTTTATATAATTATTTCAATAATCTTCAGGAATTATTGGGGTATTTTTTGAAAAATAATAAATGATTATGATCATTTAAAATTGCATGCAAATAATTTAGAATATTTTGTATTTTTTTTATCAAATTAAATAAACTCTCACAAGTTATAATCTAAAAGCTAAAAAAAGAGTTTTTGGTAACTTATGTTTTTTTTTTATCTTTGATTTTTTTTTTAAAATATTATTAATCAATTATTTCATGATCACTGATTTTAGTTATTCCTTTTCAAATTACACTATAAGTTGGTCTTTTGCAAATTAAAAAAATGATCAACACGTCGGTTAATTAATTGTGTTCTTGAAGGATGAAATGAAAATTACTTTTATTAATGTTGTTTGTTAGTTTTGATACAAAAATAATAGGAATATAAGTAAGCAATTGATTGCCTCCACCCACTCAACCCACCTTCATAATGCCCATTGTTCATATTTTAACCAAGTAATAGAATGCATTTAATAACCATTAATCATTTGACCCCCAAATAATATCCATTATCATTACCATTTTTTACCCATATCAAGCGGCCTTTAGTTTTATTTATTTGCTTTTTTAGAATGTAATATTAGTGAGAGTGATCTTTATAGAAAAAGTAAAAACTAGTTGATTCTTACAAAATATAACTTGTTTATACATAATGGACTCCATATCCAAATTACCATGCAATATATTATTTAATTACCTAAGTCGCCATTCGAGGTTTTCAGTAAATCAGGACTCACATTTTTATTCTAGTACATATTTGAAGAATATTCGAAGAAATAGAGTTTATGTGAGGCATCCAAATAATCCCACAATAAAGAAATAAAGTGGGTGGGCCAAATAAGATTTAACAAAGCAAAAAAATGAAAATAATGATACTTTAATTCCATAGGAGTATTTAATTAGAGAATTAAGTGAGCATGGGCATGAGTAGTCGAGTTGTTATGGCGTACGCATGCATTTTGATTTTGAGTCTTGTGGTGATGTCAGCCCAGGGCCTGACCGTTGTTGTTCATTATTTTCCCTGATTCTCTTCACAATTACGCTGATAATTGCTTGACATGATTTAAATCCAGATTGGCCATGTAATTTGTAATATTGTTGTTGTCTGATTTTATGATGCAATTAATGTTTTTCTTAATATTATATTATTTTGGCTATAATTTAGAATAATACTTGTGTGCAATTCAATTTAATTTTACATTGGATAAACCATGTACACTCTAAATACTAAATAATGAACCTTAAATAATGATTTATTCGGGTCGGGTGAACCATGAACCACTCAGGCCGAGTTATGGTCGGGTAAAAAAAAAAACCAAAAATCGAACTGATAAAAAAAATGATTATGAGTAAAATTAAATAGAGATAACTGTGAGGAAAAAAGACAAAAACTTATATAGACCTGGTTCATGCAATGAACTCAGTTATTTAAGTATCATTGTTACATACAAAAACTCTCACTGCTATGTATAAAAACTATCACTGTTATGCACAAAAACTTTTTAAACAATTTTTTGCACAGTGATTATTTTTGTGCATAACAGTGATAGTTTTTACACATAATAGTGATAGAGTTCATTTATGAACCTGATTTACATGAGTGTTACTCGGAAAAAAAAATAGTAAAATGATAAATATTGAAACAGAGAGAGTAGATCATTATTTTGCAAAGTCAAATTCTTAAAAGAAAAATTGAACTAATTAATTATGGCAAAGTATAGTGTAAACAAGTTTCACGGTGAAACTTGTTAAGAAGTGTGACTTTTTACTGTAAAGTGTGTGATATTTTACTATAAAGAGTATTGCTCATAAAAGTGAAGGATGTGACTTATATTATAGTAAAGAGTGTCGTAGTGATAACTGAAGGGTGTGATTTTAGGCGATGAAGTGGCTTGGCATTCTTGGCTGATCGATGATGCATGGCTCGCAAGAAAGATGATGCATGCATACGTGATTAAAACTCTACTGCTGCCCATCATTAATTTCTAGTTTAATTACTTTTGTTAATTAATAACTTGATAATGGAGACTTCTCGTGTAAACTTTGTGGGGGCGGGAAAAGACATAAAACACTTGTTTTTCCATTCCAACTTAATAATTTGGAGCGCAAATTTAGTCATCTCTCCACCCGTGATTAAACAGGAATTTGCAAACACAATGATCCACAACTTTAGGAAATGAAATCACCTATTTCATAATTGGTGTTCCACTTTATATTTCATAATATGGATGAATGACATGTGAAATAATAAGAGTATCCAACAAATCTCCATATCTTGGTTCATGTGTTAAAGATCCTCTCCACTGACTTTTTTGAAAATAAGTCTTAAAAAAATTTGTTTTAAGTGTTTCAAAACACACCCTAAATATCTAAATAACAACTTTAAAAACGCTTAATCCCACCATCATCTCTCAAAAATGGCTATTTCTTTGTGTTTGTTTTTCTTCATTTCCATACTCACAACAGTTCTTAACATAACAAACATTACTCATGCATACAGCCACTGCCAGGAGAATGACAAAAGCTTGTTACTTTCACTGAAGAACGACTTGATATTCGATCCTTCCTTTTCAAGAAAACTGGTACACTGGAACCGAACAAAAGATTGTTGCACCTGGGATGGCGTCGAATGCAACACTGCAGGCCACGTGATCGGTTTGAGCCTTGAAATCGAGGCCATTTCAGGTGGAATCGAGATGCATTTTCACATGCTCCAAAGCATCTGTCGTTCCTGGATGGTGTAGTGCTGCATTTTGTTTCCAAACTTCCTGGGCCTGACATACTTGACATGTAAGAACCTCCTGCACTTTCAATTTTCTTCACAATAAGGATGCACTGATTTGAGTAATTATTGCATTATAAAGTAGGTAGAATAAAGTGGGCACCTAATTTTGTAATTTCATTAAATCGTCCCTTTTTAGGTAAGTGAACCTTTTTTTTTATGAGCAAGTCTCTTGTGCACCAGTTGCACCATGCAACTGGTGCACAACAAATATTGTACAATGAAAACAACTAATATTGTTCAGTGAAAATAACTAATACTGACCAACTAATTTTTGTTTAGTGCATACAAAACTTTTGTCTTTGTGTAATTCATCACTCAGTCATCAATTTCAAGTAAATGCACATGCATTGACCAAGGTTATATTGAAGAGTATTTAGAATATAATGCTGCTTATTCTAGCACCGCGTGTAGAGTTAACTGCAGATGTCATGAATTATTTTGTAATTTTGATTTCTTTGAAAGGATTATTTTAATTAAAATTTGTAATTGAACAAAGGAAGAGAAATAAATGTTTTTATAATATTTGTAAATTGTACTGATGCACTTTACATATAAAGAATGTTTAGTTTTTTATCTTTTCCAAAACTATTCCTACTTTGGATTGCTTTGCCTATCCCATGCATTTGATGTACATGCTTAAGGCATCATATAAGAAAGTTTCTCACACAAGTTTGCTTTTCATTTATTTGTTGTTTGATTTTGTTCTTTTGACTTAGTATGAGGGAACTTGAGAAAAGAACTGAAAATGTGAGGACAAGTGAAAGTTGTTGGCGTGCCTATGACATGTTTCTGGACACCATTCGCGAGAAATATCTGAAAAATGAAGCTGTGAAAGGTAGCTCTAGCCTCTATGCCTTTAGTTTTTTGTTCCTCTGTTTTCCTGCTATCAAAGTTGTGTAATTTTACTTTTACTCCCATCAGTTTGCTCCATGTTACACTTGTCATTATTATTATTTATTTAGTTTATATATGTTTATTATCTATATAATCTTTTCTTGTTCTATTTTTTTTGTAATATGTTGCTATCAGGCCGTGTGTAAAATTTCCCTCATAAAATCTCAATTTACGACCCATATTTTTTCGTGTAAAAGTTATGCATTTGAGGTATCCCCGTGCTCACAATCCATGTTGATGTGCATGCAGTTGCAGCAGATGGTAAAGAAGGGACATCTGTGAGACGGCGTGGTCGTCCACGCAAGCAGCAGAACTTACAAGGAAAAAAGCTTTTTGATGAGCAAAGTTCAAGTGAAGAGGAGGATACAATTAATGAATCTGATCAAGGTAGTCAAAAGTGACCAAAGTGGAGCGTGAAAACATTAAACTGCTATAATCCGATGTTTTGAGTGGAGCTCAGGCTTCAAATGTTTTTTTTTCCATTTCTCTGATATTTCAAGCGGTGAATATAGCCGCCTTGATGGGTTAACCTATTAAAAGCCCATTAATAATGGAAAGGCCATAGCTTAAAAAGCCCCAAGTAACTAGACAAGACTAATGATAATAAGTATTGGTAGTTCTAGGAAACAAACCAAATCAACTCACAAAAATCCTAGTCCTAGTGTTAGTAGTTCTAGGAAACAAACCAAATCAACTCACAAAAATCCTAGTCCTAGTGTTGGTAGTTCCAAAGGCTTCAAGTTGCATCATGATGCTGGTATTGAAGAAGTATATAAATCGGATGAAAATGGTGGAGAAACTGATGATAAATTTGGTGATGATAATTCTAGTGGTGGAGATTCCAAGTGTGATGGTGTCATGGTGATCTCTAGAATTGGAAGTAGGAACTTGAAAATGGTGGTTAATTAATTCATTGTTTTGTTAGGATTAGGAACTTGAAAATGGAGGTAGGAACTTAATATTGTGCTGCACATTTTGAATTTTGATTAAACTTTCATGTTGCTCACTCTGTCCCGTGTATTTTACCATATGGATTACGTAATGTTGTTGTTGGTTCACATGATATTATCTTATTTAATATGCATAATGCTTTTGGAATGGTGCACTTCACTTCGGTGAAGCATCAGTGAGTCTTTACGCTTTCGCTTTTTGACTACCTTGAGTCTGATGCAGATGCAAGGATTGATGAAAAGCAAGAAGAGGATGAAGAAGACGAACCATTAATACACTCACTTAGAGCATCCTCAAAGCTACGATCGTTAAACAAGAAGGGCCCACCAAGAAAGGTAGATGGTGGCCAAACAACTGAGGAGTTTGCAACCCCAAAAACTTCAGGTAGCATATAACTTCACATGCATGCCATTGTTGACCATCAGCAGTATGGTCAATATCTGCCTTGACACAAAAAAACTGGATTTAATATCCAAGTACACACAAAATACATCCTCTTTCTTCATTTCCCGACTTCTAGATATAGAGATGGTTACGGATTGTGATTGTAAAAATTGCAGTTTTTTGTCCACCATCTTCACGAGGTAGCCGATTTATAGTTTTACTAGGAACTCCATTTTCTACATTTTGACCAAGTTTTCCAGAACCCTAGAAAATCTTTATTTGGAATACTCAAAGCCCTACAGTCATGTGATGTGCATATTTCCTGAATAGGTTTAGGGTTCTGAGTCTTCTTACAACAAAATTGAGTTGGTGGTACTAAATTACTACCTTGCATATATGTTGGACCAAAACTGCAACCCCGCTAGTTACAGAACCACTTTTGCTATTTACCCGATTTATCTTTGTTTGTCTTCAATAGGAATGCAAAATAATTCTCGACATTTATCACATTGCATTTTTTGGTTTAGGGGCTTCGAGTTAGCAAACGATTGAACCAAGCTTGAGCATATCTGCACTGAATTGTTGGAATCAATGACAGCGGTGAACATGACATGTAAATTATGATACTAGAATTGTCATTTGTATATGTTCAACCCCCAACCCAACCCTGTAGATGTAAAAGTTTTGCTTCATGCTATGTTACTGTATATCTCATTTTCTGGATTTTTTATTTTTCAGTTTTTTTCTTTTTCTTTTTAGGAATATGAACGATTGCAAGAGAATTGGATGATTTTTAGTCTCTTTTACTGTTATAGATACTCGTCGAGAACTTCTAGTGATTCTTTCGGTTGAGTAGCTCATTCTATTTCTTAAGAATCATTTTGGCATCAGACAAGATTTTTCAGTTTTTTGACTTCTCAGTTGGGCATTTTCTGTAAAAGGGTCTTTTAACTCAAGAAATATGATGGTAAAATGTTAATTCGAAATGATTATTTATTTACATGTCAATTTTCAATCCTACTTTAAAATACACGACCAGCCAAATCAGTATACATGCACGTGAGTCGCACTCGCTGACGGACTGTCGAGACAAGAAGGGGTCTTGTGCGTGAGATAAAAAAAATTAACACTTTATGGGTTAATTCTTTAAAAAATGATAAACAGTTTAAAGTCTCTTTTCAATCTTAGGCACCTGGAGAAGCTAAAACTGGCATACAATAGGCTGGAAGGTGTTGAGATTCCGAAAGACATTCAAAATCTTAAATACTTGACACACCTGAATTTGTCGAATGCTGGTTTTCACGGACAGGTTCCGGATGAGCTTTTACACTTGAGGAGACTGTCCAGTCTTGATATCTCTTGCGATCAGGGATTTTGGCCTCTGAAACTCGAGAATCCAAGTCTGAAGATGCTTCTGCGGAATCTAACAGGGCTTAGGGAACTCCATCTTGATGGTATTCCTATTTCAGCTCAGGGGAGCGAATGGGGCCAACTTATATATTCCAATGCACCCGAGTTAACCGCTCTGAGCTTGGGTCATTGCAATCTAACTGGGCTGTTGGTCCCCTCGCTTTTACACCTCTCTTCTCTTTCTTATCTTCGTCTCGACTTCAACAATATATCCACAACGTTTCCCGACTTCTTTGCGAATTTCTCAACTTTGAGTACCTTGAGTCTCAGTGAGTGCTCTCTGAGAGGTTCTTTTCCAGAAAAGATCTTCCAGGTACATACTTTACAGAATCTTGATTTAACAGGCAATATATTTCTCAATGGAAACATTCCACAGTTATAATCTGGGGAAACACAGAGTAGAAATTGTAATTAGATAAGGAAACAACTAATACTTTTTGTTGAAGCAACTAATACTTTTCAGTGAAATCAACTAATACTTTTCAGCGACACAACTAATACTTTTCAGTGAAAACAACTAATACTTTTCAGTGAAAACAGTAATACTTTTTGTCAAAAAAGAGAGATGAAGAAGAAGAAGAAATGAACCTCCACGATCGAGAAGGAGAATAGTTGGACGAGCGGAGTTGGACTTGAAGGGCTTATCGCCATCGAAGGCAGAGCAACCGGATTGACCTTTGTGAGGATAAACCAGAGTGCCTATGAGTGATCCGCCGTAATCAGGGACGCCAAAGTTGGCGATGGCAGCGTCGTGCTTGGAACGAGCATCGTATGGAGACACGACGCTAATGCTGCTCTTCTCCACCATGAATCTTGATTCTGATAACCCCATAATTGAAACCTCTTCGCTCCGATCTATTTTCTTCTTCTCCCTTCTCCATTTTTCTTTTTCAAACTTTTCATTGTTTCAGTTTTCAAATTCTTCATTTTTCATCTCTATTTTTGATATATAATAACTAATCCCAACAAAATTAATTTTTTTCAATTTTTTTCATACTACTTTATTTTTCATACAAAAAAAATTGTGCTACTACAATAATAAAAGTGTGTTATTACAAGAACAATTAAAAGAGTGTTACAGCATGAACTAGTAACATTGTTTTGCTCATATAGTAACACACTTTTATTATTGTGGTAACACAACTTAGCCGTGCGACAACGAAGCGTCATGAAATGAACTATTTAAGTAATGACATGCATAGATTTATAAAGAGATACTAGCTAACAGTTAAGTTAATACTAATACTTAAGGGTTTCATCTTTAACTTCTCATTCCTTTTGATGATTGGAGTGAGACAAAATAACTTCCACTTCTCTCGTCTGATGATCGTGTTGGATATTGACATCAAATTCCATTTGATATTATCTTTCTTTTCGGATTTAGTATAAGTACCATTTGCATCAAACACTCATCATGTTGGTTATATAGTAAATCTATGCAATCTTAGCATTTTCAAATTCACCCTTCTTTGTTTTCCAGACATACTAGAAAAGAATCAATGATAATCTATAACAAGATAATTCATGCAAGAAGATTCATTAACGAAACTAGACCAACTTATTATTCACAATTAACGTTAAACAATTCAGTAATACATGTTTATTTTCTTATTCATTTGTAAATTAAACAACTGCTTAAAGAGTAAAGGTGTTGCAAGATTATGATATACATACACTCCCATCCCATGATGACAACTACAAGAAAGATTGCTGGCTTCACCATTTAACCAAGCGAAGGCGAAACAAATTATGTAATCATCATCATTGTTTGGGAGGTGAGTAATTTTGGGGCTTTGGAGGTAACATTTTAGCACATCATGACCTATATAATTGTTTTCCCACAATCATTTAATACTTTAAGTTGTGATATTAAAACTAAATTACTGTGGATGACTTGAAAAGCTCTTAAAAACTTGATGAGTTCTTTAATGAAACAAATGACAGCAGCTATATCACTTAGGCTTAAAAACTTCAGAATGAGCAGCAATCAATCAAGAGACCAATGATAACTCAAAATTACCCGGATATCGATAATCAAAAAATCGATAAACTCTTTTGTAACACATAAGATTAATGAGTGCCTTCAAATTAATATACATCTAGAGAACTGTCACCTTTGGAGAGTTATATTGAGCTGTTGAACCAGAAAGAGACAGAAATAATAATGAACATAAAATCCTGAAAAATCAAAATGGCACTCTGAAATAGAGGAATACAGGGCAAAAATTATACACGCATGCACACAAAAATAATTTGACATTAATGTTTGAACTAAGAATACATTATTCAGATTACACGATAGAATAGAACTCTAGGAATTCGTGAATAAATGTATAAACACACAACAATATTCATAGCACATTGTGGGCAACAAAGTGTTCCAACAGATGCTGCATATATAAAAACAAGCTAGTTTCACGAGCAATCAAGCCCTCCTTCGAACCACACGATTTCTTCTTCTGTTGCGTTTCTTAATCTTGTACACAACACCGAAAAAAAAATCCACCAACCATTTAGGCCTTTCACATTGAATACATAAATACCCCAAACTAACTCCTATCACAACACCACATCCATACCCCATAGCCACAACTTTCCACATAAATCCATCAACAAAAGTCGGCTCATCATCATCATCATCATCTTCTTGGGGCAATTCCCTATCCCCTACACATTTTTTTGGCAATGGAATTCCGCACAACCCTTGGTTCCCAATATATGCATCGTTCTCTGAAAGCTGTGGAGATTGTGGTATCCGCCCGGAAAGATTATTCATTGAAAGATTTAGCTTAGCAAGAAATGTCAGGCTTGTTAACTGAGTTGGAATTTGACCATCCAGATGATTTGATGACAGATCCAACGATTCGAGGATAGTCATATTTCCAGGGATGGAGGTATATGGCCTGTGAGATTATTATGAGACAAATTTAAATACCTTAGAGAATTCAGCCTTCCCATAGACTCCAGAATACTCCCATAAAAATTGTTCTCGGACATGTCGATGGTCGTGAATGTTGTCAGGATTCTCTCCAGCTGTAGCTCCATACCTTTGATAACAAATGTCATTGACTCTTGGTATTTTTTGAACCACCTGTTATCTTCTGTTTTATTTTCCTTCACATCTATCATGGCCCTAAAGCAATTTAAATATCTATCGGTCAAAGGGCCAGTAAATGCATTATGGGCTATGTCGAAAACTTGCAACATGGGAAATGGAGCATTAGCCTTTAAAGGGAGTGACAATGTGCCATGAAATCTATTAGACCTTAACACATGGACTCGAAGCCCATCAAGAGTCTCCATCCAAAAGGGAAACGAGTCTTGTATTTTATTGTTCCCAATGTCAAGAACCTCAAGTTTTCGACAATTGGGAAGGGTTCTTGGTAACATTCCTTCAAATTGATTGCCATTCAGGTTAAGAGACTAAAGAGCGCAACCCGATGTAAATGTTGATGGAATGAGACCGTGAAGGCGATTATCCTTTAAATGCAAGACCTGCAAAGATTTGGTCAAGTTTCCTAAACATTGAGGAATTGGTCCTTCTAAACTGTTATTTGACAGATGGAGATATTCAAGAGATGTCAAGTTGCAAATGGATGATGGAATCTCTCCGGTTAATTTGTTGGAATGGATTATTATATAATGCAAACTCGATAGGTTCCCAATGGAGGAAGGTAATACACCTGAAAGATGATTTTCTACAAGATATAGATACCAAGTTTATGGATCTTCCAATCTGTGGTGGTATAGAGCCTTCAAAATTATTATTGGAAAGATCTATCCGGAACATACGGGGTGTGAACAACTCCGGAGGAATGATCCCTGAAACATAAGACATATTAGTATCAGACTAGTGAAGGCATAGTACGACTAAGTAAATAATTAGTGGGCATCTCCTGTATGCATTTGTTCATAATGAAATGTGAAACCTAATCAGATACTCTATTCTTGAAATCAAGCATCAAGCTAACAATTGCAATAGGATTAGAAAAACTAATGCATAAGTAATATCTTTATTGAGATAATTAGTAAATTAAAGTTTCCAAAAGACCACAACCATTTTTTTCATAACTGGATTAAAAAAAATAAAAATTCCGATGGGAGAGAAACCACAGCTTGAACCGATTATTTCAACAATTAGAAACAAAAACCATAAACTAATGAAGAGGGAAGAAACATCCTCTAATATCATTATTTGATAAGCCAATGGAGCCCAAGGGTGATATTAATATTCAAAATGGCTGGAGGTAACTCACCCGTCAATTTATTAAAGCTCATGTCCAACTGAATTGAATTAAGATTGCCAATCTCCTCGGGAATGTTACCTGTAGAATTTTCAGGCCATGAATAATCAGATTAATTATCAAATATATATAAAGATACATGATAATATATATACAACTTCCCCAAAAAAAAATAATAATTAAAGTACCAATACACAAACACAAACAAATTAAGATATGCTTTCTATTATCTACTTTATCATATTCAAATTGTAAAATACGTGAGAATATTAGTTGTTAAAAAAATACATGAAGGAAGCTATATATATGAGGACACGCGAACACGGTAGGAGGAACTGAATTCCACAAGAATATTAGATGTGCAACATACTATAACATCTGCTGACCTTTCATCGACGAAAATAATCTCCTTTCATCGACGAAAATAATCTCCTATCTGCTGAAGACAAATCACTTCAATTCATATGGTGACTTTATTTCAAATTCCTGAATTTTTGTGAGAAGTTATTTATAATATTATTATTAATTTTTTAATTTCAGTGATTTATTATTTAATTTTGATATTTACTTTCCATTTATCTCTTATCTATTAATTACCAATCACCTTGATTTATGTGGTTGTTATATTTAAAATAATTCATCTTCAAAATATATACAATAATTTATATTAAAATGGGTTTATTCAAAAACGTGTTGGGTGAGTTGGGATAATATTTGTAAATCAAAAGAGTTGGGGGGTCTTGAGGTAAGGGATATAGGAAAGTTTAATAGAGTCTTGCTAGGAAAATGTGTTTGGAAGTATCTAGTTGAGAGTGATAGTCTATGGGTGAGGGTGTTAAAATCATTGTATGGAGAGTTAGATATGGGGGATTCGGACATTTTGTACTCGGGTATACTAGATAGAGGGACATACTAGTGGAAAAAGGTTATAGAGAATGTGGTAGGGGAGGGAGGAAAGTGGATGTGGGGACATTTAGAAAATGTCTAGGAAATGGGAATAACACAAAGTTTTGGGAGAGCCTATGGGTGGGCTCAAGCTCACTCAAAACAAGGTTCTCTAGATTGTTTCATTTAAATGCTTCGAGGGAGGTGGTAATGAGTGAGATGGAGGTATGGAAAAATGGTACTTGGAAGTGGGTACCGAATTGGCGTACTACCTTATTGGAGCGCGATCTAGTTGCTATTGAAATATATTTTAATTTTTTTAAAGATATATTCTAAATATTTATATGATATGATCCATGTAAAAGGTACAGATATATACCAAAAATTTTACCCCTGACGCCATTTTTTTATCACGGTAGAGCCAAAATACATTAAGGATAATAAAATAATTATATAATGTATTTAACTTAATAAATAAAAGCTTTTGGTCTTTGCCACAAAAACCATATGTAATTAGAGTATGGGAAGCGGATGTTTTTGGGGGAAATGAGGGAAGAGATGTTAATTGTATTGAGTTGGGGAGGGAGTCCTATATTTAAGGCTCATTAAATGTTTCCTTCTCAATAAATAATCTTTTAGTATTATTTTTAGATTATTTTAATAGGTGGGTAGATCAAGTTTTTTCCGTTATTAATATGTATTATACGATATGCTTATGCTTTAAATAGTTTATAAATTTTTTAAATTGTAGTATATATTTCATTGTATAGACCTGGTTCATGCTATGAACTCAGTTATTTAAGTATCACTGTTACATATAAAACTCTTACTGGTATGTATAAAAACTATCACTGTTATGTACAAAAACAACTACTGTGTAAAAAATGCTTTATATTTTTAAACAGTAAAAGTTTTTGTGCATAACAGTGATAGTTTTTACAGATAACAGTGATAGAGTTTATATATGAACCTGGTTCACATGAGTGTTACTCTATTTCAATAGTGGGTGATGTCATATAATTTCTTTTTAAAAAATTATTTAAAGGAAGAACATAAGTTGAATGATAAGTGATGGGCTTTAATTGCAATATTATTGTATGGAGGCCTTTTTTTTTTTAAATAAAATAAAATTATAATTAGTCCTATTACACTAG
Organism: Stenogyne calaminthoides; assembly: GCA_037126765.1. Classification (NCBI taxonomy): domain Eukaryota; kingdom Viridiplantae; phylum Streptophyta; class Magnoliopsida; order Lamiales; family Lamiaceae; genus Stenogyne; species Stenogyne calaminthoides. The sequence continues at coordinate 14,405,394 of JBBCBC010000007.1, forward strand.
TTAAATGTCTTCTGCTTTTTCGTAGTTATGCATGAAAGATAAGTAATACTCCCTCAGTCCCACTATAATTGTTTCGTTTTTCTTTTATGGACGTCCCACTATAACTTTTTCATTCCATAAAAGGAAAAAGTAACTCCACTACCCATAATTTTTATCTTCACTTTTCACATAATATTACAAAAAATGTCACTCACTACTCCACTTATTACTCCACATACATTTTTCCTCTCTCCCAATACCCAAAATTACCCTTCATTTTTATTATTTTATTATTATTTCTTAAACAAAACAATAAAAAGAAATGGAACAATTACACCGGGACGGAGGGAATATTATTTTAGTCAATATCCATCAGACTAATTATTGGGAAGATAAATAGCAATATCCAATTAATTACGAGAGGATAGGTCGAGTAGCCCTTACCCACGTAATGAATTACCATCTTTATCTTTAAAAAATAAAAAATCTATGACGTAAAACTATTGAAGAGGCCAGGAGCATATATACCTGTTAAAGCATTGTTGTCGAGGAGTAATTCAGAAAGCGTTTTCATATTTCCAACTTCTGCAGGTAGTGCCCCCAATCCCATAAATGAATTGTTTGATAAGGATATGTATACCAAGGAAGACATATTGAAAAGGGTTGGGGGTAAAAGGCCCGTCAATTTGTTAGACCTCATGTCCAAGTAGAATAAATTACTGAGATTGTCAATTTCCTTGGGGATGTTACCTGTAAAATTTCAAGCCGGTGAATAGCCAAAATAACTAGTACTAACACGCATAGTATTAGTTGGTCTATATTTATTATTTTCATGTGGTAAAATTACAAATAATCTTATAATTTTGTCTGTATCCATAAATAATCTTATAAGTTTTTAATTAATTTATCAATTTTGGAAATTAATTTTTGTCTCAATTTTTATCATTTCCAATGAAAATTTTGAATTTTGTCTGAAAAAGTTACCGTAAAATTATCGAATATCCGTTATAGCACAATGGCACAAAAAAGGAAAGTTATTGGGAATTAGAAATTTGTGATTTTGAAATCAAGAATCTTTGGGTGGGTGTAATCGAAAGAAGAAACTGATTGAATGTTTTACTTTTTGAATGATAGACTGTTTAAATGAGAGTGTTGACAACCTCCATCGATCGAGGTAAATAATTAACTAATAAATAACAACTCATATCATAATTTTCTAAATTATTTAATCCAAAACAACTTTAGTTGTAATGTTGTATGTACGGTTATTAATGCTTATAATTTAGAGTAGGTCTTATGTGAAAATAACTTAAAATAGATATCACTAATTCACTAATACAGACCGCATCATCTCGCGGCGAGCCTATGTCATTGCCTGTTATGAGTTATGACAACAACCAACATAGTTGCAAACAATTCAATTTAACTACAAAATTTGTTGTGGCTTACTGAAAGTGGATTTGGTCAACTAGCACAAAGTTGTGGGTTCAAATCTTTTCTGGAGCATTTTTTTTTTATTTTTAATTTTTTTAAACTTTATTTCTTTATATTTCTATTTTCCCCCCTTTTTATATTTGTCAAAACATAGCTCTTTATTTCTAATTTTCTCCCCTCTTTTCATCTTTATAAAATTATAATAAAATATTTAAATTAAAAAAAATTCTTCAAACATTTTTAAATATTTTTTTTCTTCTTTCTATTTTTAATTATTTTTCCCCTTTTTATCTTTGTCAAACACAGGTCTTTATTTATAATTTTCCTCCATTTTTTCATCTTTATCAAATTATAATAAAATATCTAAATTAAAAAATATACTATATATTTTTGTCAAGAATTGAACACACGTCTCAAGCAAACAAAATATAACAGTATTACATTAAAATCATAAGAAAAAATGTAAATTTTAAAGGGTATTAAATCAAAATGAAAGCAGTATTAAAGATAAAATATAACAGTATTACATGCAAAACATAATAGTATTACATACAAAACATAACATTATTACATTCAAAACATAAGAAAAATTAAATTATGAAGGGTATTAAATAAAAATAGAAGCAATATTACAGACAAAATATAATAGTATTATATGTAAAAACCACTGATGCAAAAATCGGCTTAGGCGGCCGCCCCCCGCCCCGGTTTGCTCCGAAATGGCCAAAAAAATCGGTTTGGGGCCTAGGCGGCCCCTAGGCGGCCTTTTTTTTAATTAATTCATTATTAATTCAAATTATAAATTTAAAAAAATAATAATTCTAGGCCGCCTAGGCAGGCACGGACCGCCCGACTAGCGTTTTCCGACTTCTGCACCCTTGGTAAAAACATAAAAATATTATATTAATGTTACTATTTTTTTTTAAACCAATTTTTGTTACTATACGAATAAACAAATACTAACACGATTCACATCGATTTGATCCACAAAATTTCAAGTGGAACTACTTTTGGAGATTCATGAGATTTTGTTTCATGTATTTTAAGGTATTATAGTGCACAATGATGACTCTTACCCTAATATAATATGTACAGTGTACGTATACCACACCCAAAATACAATAAACTCAACAATCAACCGTTACCCATCAACACAAGTATCAATCCAAACACTTCAAAATTAACAAAAAGAGTAATGTCAAGTAACACTTGATTGACATAATTTTCAAATATAGAAATTCAATATCTATTTTTTTGCCCATCCCCATATGTCCCGAACCTATGGAGTACAGGCTCATTAACAAAACACATAAATGAAATCATGCCGAATACATAGATTTTAACAATAATATTGATTAAGAAACTTCGAAAATTTGTTTTATTTTATTACCCGTACCTGCTATTTTTTTCAACATTGCAGGTTTTTAGATCAAATTATTAACACATGACAGTTGACTTTTCATTTTGTCCTTCTCATATTCAGATTTTTCATTATAATTTTTTTTATATACGCATGACATCTTAATTACTTAAAGTATGTATTTAATCAATTGTAAATTTATGTTGTGACAGCAACAAGTTGGCCCAATGCCAATTACTTAGTCGGCCACTTTGGCATGTTTATGAGAACAAATAATTCTAAAGAAGTTCTAGTTCGACAATTACATTCAACGATAATAGGTACTATTAATTAAAGGAAAAAGAGAAAATTAATGTCAAAATTGAAGTAGGTAAAAAAAAGCTAATTATATATTTAAAATAGTAATGCCGGAAGAGAAAGAGGTGAGAATCATACCACTAGTCATGTTATCTGATAAGATGAGGTATTCCAAGGAAGATATGTTTAAGATGGTTGGAGGCAAAGAACCCATCAATTTGTTTGAACTCATATCCAACCTTAGTAAGTACTTATTAAGCTGTCTAAGAATAACACCTGCATAAATATAGGAATATAAATTATTAAAACGCCCGATTTGTTGTAGAACAATACCTGTACATATATAATTGCAAGATTTAAAAATGCCAATTTTAATTATAAAATAATAAAGAAGTGCAAAGATCAGTTAACAAAAGGAAAATTAGTTGCATACTTCTTACTAAATTAAATTATATAAAATCAAATCTTCAAGAACTTGATATGTTAATATAATTACTTTGACAGTTTGTCAAAAAATATATGAATGGTTGGATTGCTCAAGATATACGTGAAATCAGACCGTGTACAGACCGTGTACGATAACTTGCGTATATATGTTCGTATATATTAAAATTACGAAAGGGATCGTCACAAATTATTTTTTGGCAAAACTGGCCGTGAGAACCAGAGGTTAGATAAACCCTATTTCTTCAAATTTTATTGTTACGTTTATGTTACGCACTATAGCTGTTATAGATAAACATTATCACTGTTTTATTTATGCATTATCGTTGTTTATAAAATAAATCATTTTTAATTAAACAACGATAGTGCATTTTTTAAATAACTGTAGTATATAAATATAATAATAATAGTGTCTATGCAAAACATTGAATACAGTTCATCGTGAACTTGAGTTCTATTGGCAAAAATTTAAGTGAGTCCGAGTTCAAATGCACTTTTTTTTCAAGTATCAGAGTTATATATACACACTATCACTGTTATAAAGTTCAACAATTTTTTAACAATGATATTGCATATACATAACAATGATAATGCGTATATGTAACAGTGGCACTCGAAAAAAAATTGTATGAAACTTGAGCGGAATTATTTGTTCTCAATCCCGTCCAAAATTTGAATTAACTATTTCGATCTCCGCTAGCTCTTAGTTGAAGCGGTATTGTCAATCAAAAATCCAGATTTTTAATTTTTTTTTAATATTTAAAAGTATTCTCATAAATTTTCATATTATTAAGAACCAATTTCATTTTACAATTATTTATTTAAAAATAATTTAAAATAAATAATTTCTTATTTTTCTTCAGATTTTCTAAACGAAATAAGCATTTTTATTAAAAATATTGATTATTTAATTTTATTATTATCTAAACTCGTATATCAATCATGTCAATTGTTTTTAAAGTCGGACTGACCAATTTGGTTGGGAACCAATCACGATGCCCATTAGATTCTTAAGGACTAACGAGCTAAAGTAGAACCTATGTGGACTGTGAATAAATTGGGTTAACCCAACGAATCGACTGATCCAGAATTTTGGAATTTATAAAATTTCTAAAAGAGAAGACCCGAATGATATCATCTGTTCCATTTTTAATGTTCTACTCCATGTTTCATATTTTGGATGTATGACAAGTGGAAATTAAAATATTATCCAATGGCTCACCATAATCTTGGGTCCATGTGTTAAAGATTCAGAAAGTGGGATATATTTGCAATATGAGAAAATGACACAGAGGAATAGAACTGGAGAAGACCAATTATTTTTACTTGTCAATTTTGATTAGACACAACCGTTAAGGGTAGGAGTAGGCCAGACTAACCAACAAGACCGTACACCCAACTACTAAAGATGAATTAGGCTTAAAAAGACTTAGCTTTCAGGTCCAATTCGTTTATTAAAAAAGTCATGCTTGAGTTTACATAAAAGTCTATCACAAATAACAGACCAGATTTAAGTCTAACATTTTATGCCAGGCCATCCAACTAAAAGCCTAGTTAGACCCGTCCTATTCTCATCCGGAGTAGCCTAAGAGATGAAAGAAAGGCAAAGCCAATGTTTGACCGAGGCATTAGATAACAAGAAAACGCAAGCAGGGGAATGGAGCCCACACTTTTAATCAACAAAAACAAATCGCGCTTACACTTCTTCAGCGTGGATAAAACAAACAGGGCAGCAGAGCATTTTAATTGTAAGTATTAGTTGGCATATAGTATAGTATTACTTGTTTATTGGTATTAGTTGTTTTTATTGTGTAGTATTAGTTGATTAATTGTTTTATATATTGTGTAGTATTAGAAGATTAATTGTTTTATTGTGTAGTATTAGTTGATTAATTGAGTAGTATTACTTATTTTATTGTGTAGTATTAGTTGGTTTTATTGTGTAGTATTAATTGATTAATTATTTTATTATGTAGTATTAGTTGATTAATTTTGTAGTATTAGTTGATTAATTAATGTTTTAATTATAAAAATTAGTTGCTTTGTTGTTTAGTATTACTTGTTTTATTGTGTAGTGTTAGTTTTGTATTATTTAGCTAATACGTGTATATTAATTAGTACTATTTAGGTTAATTTATCATTAGCTTAATTTAGCTTATTTAGTGTAGTTGTGATCATGTAAAGAATATATTAATTACGTACGTTGGAGTGGAGGGATCGATGTTGATGAATATTTGTTGGTTATTGCTTGTTGTAGAACATGTGCGTTCCGACTTAATTAATTTCAATTGATTAAGTCGGAAATGGATGCACGTAGGATCTTGATTAATTGGGGAATACGATAAAATAAAATTAAACTCTGCCGAAATTTTTAGGAAATAATAATTATTAAGTAGGCTTTAATTTGAATATATTTAATTAATTCATAAATGTGAAACAGATTGATATGGATTATTCTGACCGTTTACGTTGGATGTATGGTCCAAAATCGATTAATGGCATGATATCTTCCGAATTTTACAATGGACTCGAATCATTTATAGTTTTCGCCACTAGTAATCCCGAATTGGATGAGCCAGGGAAAGATTAGGTGCCCCTGCAATAAATTTAGATGTCGGAACAACATGTTTCATTCACCTGATGACGTGAAAGCTCATTTGTATAGAAATGGGTTCATGCCCAATTATTGCAATTGAGTTTTTCACGGTGAGAAAATTTGGGGTCAATACAATGATCAACCATCTACGTCGACTTCACATGGGCAGGTTGACGAGACATCTGGATCTAGCTCGTACCACGACATGATCAGGGACTTAACTTCTGGTCCCAACTTGAATGTAGATGATGAGCCCTCTAATATTGAGGAACCTCCGAATGAGCATGCTGCACATTTTTTTTAACATGCTTCGTGCAGCGAATCAGGATATCATGTCTGGTTGCGAATCACACTCACAGTTGTCATACAATGCCCTATTGCTGAACATTAAAACTGAAAACAGACTGTCTCAAAGGGGCTATAATCAAATGGTTTAGGCGATTCGTGAGGATTAGTGTTAGTATATGAGAATTGGTACGTATATATATGTGTGCACATATATAATGAAAATGAATAAAAATGTGATTATTTGACAATTTTTTTTAAAATATTTTAATAAAGTGATTATAGTGAAAGACAATATAAAAGTGATTATTTGACAATTTTATTAAAAATATTTTAATAATAATTTAAAAAAATATATAGTGTTAATAAAAATATATAAGTGTACATATATAGTGTTAGTAAATTGTAAAGAAGAATATTAAAATATTTTTACAAAAAATTTATTCATATTAATAGGTATATAGAAGAATATAAATTATTTATTTTATAATTTAATTATAAATATTTTAATTAAACTAAAATAAGTGTATATATATATATGTAATATTTATATATATTATATATATATATATGTAATAAATATTTGTATTATAAATGTGGAGTATAATTAAGAAATAACATATAAATATACAATACATATATATATATATATATATAATATACAATTAGAAAGGCATTAATGTCAAGTAACTAGCCGTGCCCAAACGGTTTGGCGAAACACGCAAGGCCTCCACATACCGGGAGGTCGCGTGTTCGATACTCTATGGGCGCGAAAATTGCCTATATTGGACTTAAAGTACAGTAATTCGAGTGTCCAAGTGGTTGTGTGGATGCGTTGGTGGGCTCGCGACGGGGATTCGAAACCGGCCTGTTCCGTTTTTGCATTTTTCTCCAGAAAACGAGGGCTTAAAACCCTCTTTAAAATCATCAGAAAATGGGACGAGGGAATATAACCCTCGTTATATTTCTGGAATCTTTGACTACATGGGACGAGGGTTTTCACCTCCCGGGGGAAATGGGAAGCTTAAAGGGTTTTCAAATCCCCTCGTGAAATGGGACGAGGTTTTTTGAACGTTTATCGGAATCTTCGTTAATAGGGAGAGGGTTTTCAACCACCGCTAACCCGACACATGTCGGAGGGTGCAAAACCCTCTTTAATTTAACGACGGTTTTATTTTACCTCGTTACACCATTGTCGAAGCCCATTTTAAAGAGAGATAATATCCTCTTTAAAACCCCCCACAAAGCAGATATCCCTCTTTAAATCCTCTTTAACACCCTAAAACCCTATAAATTACATACATTTTGTGGTGAATTGTAAATTTATGTTGTGACAGCAACAAGTTGGCCCAATGCCAATTACTTAGTCGGCCACTTTGACATGTTTATGAGAACAAATAATTCTAAAGAACTTCTAGTTCGACACTTACATTCAACGATAATAGGTACTATTAATTAAAGGAAAAAGAGAAAATTAATGTCAAACTTGAAGTAGGTAAAAAAAAGCTAATTATATATTTAAAATAGTAATGCCGGAAGAGAAAGAGGCGAGAATCATACCACTAATCATGTTATCTGATAAGAAGAGGTATTCCAAGGAAGACATGTTGAAGATGGTTGGAGGCAAAGAGCCCCTCAATTTGTTTGAAGTCATATACAACTGTTGTAACTTATTAAGTTGTCCAATCTCTTCTGGAACACCTGTATAATTATAAAAATATAAAATATCAATTTAATTAAAACGCCCGATTTGTTGTAGAACAATACCTGTACATATATAATTGCAAGATTTAAAAATGCCAATTTAATTATAAAATAATAAAGAAGTGCAAAGATCAGTTAACAAAAGGAAAATTAGTTGCATACTTCTTACTAAATTAAATTATATAAAATCAAATCTTCAAGAACTTGATATGTTAATATAATTACTTTGATAGTTTGTCAAAAATTATATGAATGGTTGGATTGCTCAAGATATACGTGAAATCAGACTGTGTACGATAACTTGCATATATATGTTCGTATATATTAAAATTACGAAAGGGATCGTCACAAATTGTTTTTTGGCAAAACTCGTGAGAACCAGAGGTTAGATAAACCCTATTTCTTCAAATTTTATTGTAACGTTTATGTTACGCACTATCGTTGTTATAGATAAACATTATCACTGTTTTATTTATGCACTATCGTTGTTTATAAAATAAATAATTTTTAATTAGACAACGATAGTGCATATTTTAAACAACTATAGTATATAAATATAATAATAATAGTGTCCATGCAAAACATTGAATACAGTTCATCGTGAACTTGAGTTTTATTGACAAAAATTTATGTGAGCCCGAGTTCAAATGCACTTTTTTTTCAAGTATTATAGTTATATATACACACTACACTATCGTTGTTATAAAGTTCAACAATTTTTTAACAATGATATTGCATATGCATAACAGTGACAATGCATATATGTAACAGTGGCACTCGAAAAAAAAATTGTATGAAACCTGAGAGGAATTATTTGTTCCCAATCCCGACCAGAATTTGAATTAAATATTTCGATCTCCGCTAGCTCTTAGTTGTAGCGATATTGTCAATCGAAAATCCAGATTTTTAATTTTTTTTTAATATTTAAAAGTATTCTCATAAATAATCATATTATTAAGAAGCAATTGCATTTTACAATTATTTATTAAAAGATAATTTAAAATAAATAATTTCATATTTTTCTACAAATTTTCTAAATGAAATAAGTATTTCTATTAAAAAATATATATCAATCATAATATTAATCTAGAATAGATTAAAAAATATTGATTATTTAATTTTATTATTATCTAAACTCATATATCAATCATGTCAATTGTTTTTAAAGTCGGACTGACCAGTTTGGTTGGGAACCAATCACGATGCCCATTAGATTCTTAAGGACTAACGAGCTAAAGTAGAACCTATGTGGACTGTGAATAAATTGGGTTAACCCAACGAATCGACTGATCCACAATTTTGGAATTTATAAAATTTCTAAAAGAGAAGACCCGAATGATATTATCTGTTCCATTTTTAATGTTCAACTCCATGTTTCATATTTTGGATGTATGACAAGTGGAAATTAAAATATTATCCAATGGCTCACCATAATCCTGGGTCCATGTGTTAAAGATTCAGAAAGTGGGATATATTTGCAACATGAGAAAATGACACAGAATTGTATTTTTACTTGTCAATTTTGATTAGACACAACCGTTAAGGGTAGGAGTAGGCCAGACTACCCAACAAGACCGTACACCCAACCTACTAAAGATGAATTAGGCTTAAAAAGACTTAGCTTTCAAGTCCAATTCGTTTATTAAAAAAGTCATGCTTGAGTTTACATAAATGTCTATCACAAATAACAGACCAGATTTAAGTCTAACATTTTATGCCAGGCCTTCCAACTAAAAGCCTAGTTAGACCCGTCCTATTCTCATCCGGAGTAGCCTAAGAGATGAAAGAAAGGCAAAGCCAATGTTTGACTGAGGCATTAGATAACAAGAAAAAGCAAGCAGGGGAATGGAGGCCACACTTTTAATCAACAAAAAGAAATCGCGCTTACACTTCTTCAGCGTGGATAAAACAAACAGGGCAGCAGAGCATTTTTAATTCCACACTCCCATTTTTCTCTCCACCCATATTAAATAAGGCTCTCCAATTTTAACACTTGGGATGGAGGGGCATTAGCTAGGGAATTTCTATCTACATTAGTCTAGTTTCTCTTTCCCTTTTATCTTTATTATTTCCTTTATTGTAATTGAGATATTGTAGTAATTTTATAGAACTATTTTGATTCCAAGGCATTGCTTATTTAAATTGAAGTTTATGGACTAATTTATTGGTGTTTGTGTGAATTACTCTTATTTGTGTGCTTAATCTTTATTTGAAAGCATGATATTATTGGCCATGATAATGTGTTTTATCTATTGTTAATTGGGGTAATATTGGAAGATTTATCTCATTAATATAATATAAGCATTCCACCCAATTTATTATGAATTCGGGAGAGGATTAACTATTGGGAGGGAATTTATTGGTCTTTGGTGCTATTTCAGGGAGTGTCATTTGCTTGGTAGAAATACATGTTTATCTTGTGCTTTCCTTGGATTAAAATATATTGGAAGATTGATTAATCCTTGTTGAGTGATCAACCCTATAAGATCAAACACGTACCTTAAATTGAGTTGTTAGTCATAAATGGATTTTTAAATATTGCAATTGCCTTGGAACCAATTTTCTTTATTTTTTTGTTATTTTCTTTTTCATGAGCTTCTTGTTGATTTGGTTGGATTAGTTTTAGTTGCTTTCTTAGTGACATTTTAGTTAGCATTTATAATTAATCTTTAGTTGTTATATCCAATATACAAACCCTGTAAATGATTAAGTTGTCCAATCTCTTCTGGAATAATACCTGTATATTTGTAAGATATTAATTAGTAGTACAAAATATTATGCTTCATAAACAATTTAAAGAAGGGAACACTCTTGCTTGAGACCGTCTCACGATGAGACGGAGTGTAATTTGGGCATTGACACTTTAATATTTTGGGAGGAGTGGGTGTTAACTGTGCTAAATTATACTTCGTCTCATGCATGAGACCGTCTCATACGAGTTTTTATTTTAAAATAAATATTATTTGTATACCTATACCTACGATAGGATAGACACCGTACACTTGCGGTTGAATATTTTACGTGTTGAGAAAATGCTGAACAAGTTTATGACCTAAATATTTTAATTCATTATTTAGTATACCTACGTAAAAGATTATATGTTGAATCCTAGCTAATATACTTCACTAATGAATTCAACACCAACGAAATAATAATTGAAATCATATAAACTATTGTCAAGTTGAAGTAGCAAAGAAAAGGGTAATCATCTAATAATTGAAATCATATAAACTATTAGATTAGTCAATGACTTTTGATGAAATAGCTAGAATAGATGTTGTATGTAGAGGAATTTCTTGTTAATTAATTAATTAATAAATTGGACACAATCATAGGAGATTCAAACGAATTAAGGGTCTTCTTGGTATGATTTAAGACTGAGAATGGTAATGGTAATGGATATTATTGAGAGGTCAATTATTAAGGGTTATTGATTACATTGTTATTGCTTGGTTAGAACATCCACAATGGGTATCATGTGAGGCGGGTTGAGTGAGTGAGGGTAATCAATTGTTTACTTCTATTCTCATTACTTGTGTATCAAAACTATCAAACAACATCAATAGAAGTGATTTTCATTACCCACTTTCATTACCCCCAACCAAACGGACCCTAAGTAAATTGAACTAATGAAAGAGTCAGTGGGCATGCCTAACTAAACACATAATTTTACAACCCTCTTGCGAAAGAAAATTATTGAAAGAGAAAAAAGAAGAAGCATACATAAAACACAAGAGAGAACAATGAAATCAGAACATGAGATTGAATGACACAATGAATTCGTTTAAAAAAGCAACAGAAACAACTTAAAATTTTTAAATACAAATTAAGATGGAGATCATACCACTAAAACTGTTCCAATTAAGGGACAACATCCGGAGCTCACTCAAGTTGCCAATTTGTCTAGGCACGTGTCCCGAAAATTTGTTGCCTTCTAAGTCAATATATTCAAGTTGCGAGCACTGATCCAAACTCAACGGAATTTCTCCATACAAGCCATAATTGACTGATATATCAAGTTTTTTAAGTCTATGAAGACTATGTTTGCACATGTCGACTGGCAAACTACTTGATAACTCATTGCCCCGCAGAACTAAAACTTGTAAGGATGACATGTTGAAAATGGACGGAGGAATAGGACCACTAAAAGAGTTCCAACTCATGTCTAGAGAAACAAGGTAAGAAAGATTTCCGCTTTCTAAAGGAATACGACCTACAAGTCTCATACTTGAAATATCTAATGCAATCACCCTATTTTGTTTGACATATTTTTGCATATATAAAAAAGTAAATTTTAATTTTAAAATATAAATTTTATTATTTTTGAATTATTTTGATTATATATGCTGAATTTAAAAAATCTAATTTTTATTCTATAAATTCTATTAAATTTTAGACAAAATCTCATGTGCAACTGGTGCACGAATTTAAGATCCGTGCACTCACTCCAACCTTACTCATGTATCCACATACATGTCTAATATATTCAATGGACCAAGTTTTTTTTTAAATGAGTCATTCTATTGCATGACTGCACAGTGCACTGAGTGCATAAGAAACCCACTCACAATTTTAATATTATTTTATAAATTTTAGTATTTTGGAATGAGTTTAATGTATAAGTAAAATTATGTAATTAGTTTAGGACCATGTAATTATTTTTTGAATTATGTCGAGAGAAACAATAAAAGAGAGATTTTCAATTTCCAGTGAAACACGGCATACAAATTTCATATTTGAAATATTCAATGCAATTACCAAACTGAAGCCAGAGTCACAATCAACTCAAATACATCTAGAAAGAGAGTTTCCAATTAATTGTTCAATTATTTCTCAACATGTAATGAGGATCTAAGAATTTTAAGGCAAGAAGTGAACGATGTTGATATTGCTATTAATTTTGCTAGCTACACCATAACCCCTTAAGCACGGCAAGTAGAAAAAATAGGGTAAACCTCTGCATAACACTTGATTTCTATATATGTACAAGTAGTTCTAACTAGTGAGGGTAAACAAAAGTTAAAGTTCGTGCTCCTTCTTCAGGAAATAAATCATATCTACAAGGAAGTTTCTATAACTAATTTTAACATGTTAAGTTTAGCGAATTTGATGTTAGCATTGTCATTAGTTCAAGTGGCCGTTAGAGCTCCGCTACCCGAGACCTCGAGGTCTTGAGTTCGAGAAACAGAGAGAGAATATTTATTCCCTCTTGTGGTGACCCTCTCTTGTGGGGTTGCGGTGCAGTTGCGATTTTGAGTTGCAGTTTCGGGTAGTCCCCCTTTTGTGGTGGTTGCGGCTATGGTCTACAACGAAATGAAATGATGTTGCCATGTGGGGAATTAAATCAAAATAGTCCCATAACTTTGCACATTTATTGAAATAGTCTCATAATTATCAACTTTTCCAATTTAGTCTCATATGTAATCAATTTGATTCAATTTAGTTCCAAACCGCCGGAGGTTGCTCAAAATTGCCCAAAACGACGTATTTTTAAGAAACGTGTAAAAAATGGCGTTGTTTTGAGAAATTTTCAGCGACCTTCGACGGTTTGGGACTAAATTAAATCAATTTATAAATATGAGACTAAATTGAAAAAGTTGATAATTATTGGACCATTTCAATAAAGGTGCAAAGTTATGGGATAATTTTTTATTTAAATCCTGGTAGTAGAATGAATTATTGTAATTGATTATATTAGAGAACTACTGTTATTAATTACTTTTTCTTAAAAAAAGATCTATTGTAATTCATGTTAGCATTGTTCCATCACCAGGTCGAAATCGACGCAGACGTGGTTCAAAATTTAAACTAAATCATAATCAGTACGTAACTATCTTATTTCCAAAAATGTTGGTTTGTTTATTTAAAATTACTGTGTAAAGCATGTCGACACTTGAAGATTTGTCTTTGTAGAAGACTCGAGAGGACTTTGGTTCAAATTCTTTTATGAGAATTATTCGCAGTTGGCATGACCCAACTACTTTGACATTTTTTGCATTTGTATTTATTGAGGAAAACGAAGGCGATAGAAATTAACTCTAGTAGAAAATTCATGTGGTTCTAAATTCTATGTATGCATCACATTACACTGTAATCTGTATATTGTTTTACAGCTGCACAATACATACGAGAAAGAAGCATGCATGTGCACTAATCTAATTAAACCATTAAGATCAAGAATTCCATTCTCAGTTCTAAGACAACGTATATGCTATGATATATGCCTCCCTGTCTTACAAACCGATATTACAAGATGCTGGAGTTCTCAAAACAAGCGATGTGGAAGCTAGAGAATATTGAAATAAAATACTACCTACAAGAGAATATTTAAAAAATCTAATTTTTATTCTATAAATTCTATTAAATTTTAGACAAAATCTCATGTGCAACTGGTGCACGGATTTAAGATCCGTGCACTCACTCCAACCTTACTCATGTATCCACATAACATGTCTAATATATTCAATGGATCAAGTATTTTTTAAAATGAGTCATTCTATTGCATGAGTGCACGGTGCACTGAGTACATAAGATACCCACTCAAAATTTTAATATTATTTTATAAATTTTATTATTTTGGAATGAGTTTAATGTATAAGTAAAATTATGTAATTAGTTTAGGACCATGTAATTATTTTTTGAATTATGTAGAGAGAAACAATAAAAAGAGAGATTTTCAATTTCAAATTGAAACACGCATACAAATTTCATATTTGAAATATTCAATGCAATTACAAAACTGAAGCCAGAGTCACAATCAACTCAAATACATCTAGAAAGAGAGTTTCCAATTAATTGTTCAATTATTTCTCAACTTGTAATGAGGATCTAAGAATTTTAAGTCAACAAGTGAACGATGTTGATATTGCTATTAATTTTGCTAGCTACACCATAACCCCTTAAGCACGGCAAGTAGAAAAAATAGGGTAAACCTCTGCATAACACTTGATTTCTATATATGTACAAATAGTTCTAACTAGTGAGGGTAAACAAAAGTTGAAGTTCGTGCTCCTTCTTTAGGAAATAAATCATATCTACAAGGAAGTTTCTATAACTAATTTTAACATGTTAAGTTTAGCGAATTTGATGTTAGCATTGTCATTAGTTCAAGTGGCCGTTAGAGCTCCGCTACCCGAGACCTCGAGGTCTTGAGTTCGAGAAACAGAGAGAGAATATTTATTCCCTCTTGTGGTGACCCTCTCTTGTGGGGTTGCGGTGCAGTTGCGATTTTGAATTGCAGTTTCGGGTAGTCCGCCTTTTGTGGTGGTTGCGGCTATGGTCTACAACGAAATGAAATGATGTTGCCATGTGGGGAATTAAATCAAAATAGTCGATAACTTTTTACATTTATTGAAATAGTCTCATAATTATCAACTTTTTCAATTTAGTCTCATATGTAATCAATTTGATTCAATTTAGTTCCAAACCGCCGGAGGTTGCTCAAAATTGCCCAAAACGACGTATTTTTAAGAAACGTGTAAAAAATGGCGTTGTTTTGAGAAATTTTCAGCGACCTTCGACGGTTTGGGACTAAATTAAATCAATTTATAAATATGAGACTAAATTGAAAAAGTTGATAATTATTGGACCATTTCAATAAAGGTGCAAAAGTTATGGATAATTTTTATTTAAATCCTGGTAGTAGAATGAATTATTGTAATTGATTATATTAGAGAACTCTTTATTAATTACTTTTTTTCTTAAAAAAGATCTATTGTAATTCATGTTAGCATTGTTCCATCACCAGTCGAAATCGACGCAGGGCGTGGTTCAAAATTTAAACTAAATCATAATCAAGATGCGTAACTATCTTATTTCCAAAAATGTTGGTTTGTTTATTTAAAAATTACGTGTAAAGCATGTCGACACTTGAAGAATTGTCTTTTGTAGAAGACTCGAGAGGACTTTGGTTCAAATTCTTTTATGAGAATTATTCGCAGTTGGCATGACCCAACTACTTTGACATTTTTTGCATTTTGTATTTACTGAGGAAAACGAAGGCGATAGAAATTAACTCTAGTAGAAAATTCATGTGGTTCTAAATTTTATGTATCGCTACATTACATCAGAATCAGATATTGTTTTCTGGTGCACAATACATATGAGAGAAAGAAGCATGCATGTGCACTAATCTAATAAAACCATTAAGATCAAGAATTGTATATTACAATACTAACATGTTGCATGTTTAGAAAAATAAATTATGTATCTTCCCCAAAAATCAATCATCTACCGACACAAGGAGGAGATGAGAAACAAATCACCACGGATTTGAATTCATGAATGGCCCAAGTAAATGCGACTGGTCAACTTGCTTAATTATTTTATTCACTTGAATGCAATTTTTTTGAGGCAATAATTGGTGGGTCCTTCATCTTCTCAAATAAGTGATGCGGCTAGATTATTTTATCATGAATAATGTACCAGACTTCAAAATAGTATTATTTGAGCCAAATTTTGTACAAGATTCTTTATTTTTTATGTTTTTAATTACCTCTGGTTGGGGGCTAACGACGAATTATTTTTATTAATATTATTTGATATCTTTTTAATCAAGTGGTAACAATGAAATCATCAATTTTATTATTTATAATGATTGAATTATTGGTCTTTTAATGACACTTATTACCATTCTCATTCCAAACTCATATCGAGAGCGGAACCTAAAATTAACTTTATTAACTTAGTTAGAATAAGCTTAAACGAACTGTGCAGTGCCGATCACATAAAAAATTGAATCATTCTGGTGTTTGACATGTAGGCTTAAGAGGTTCAATAATATTGGTAAAGAGAGATCATGTAGCAATCTGGTTTTCAAAATGTATATATATATATATATATATATGTGTGTGTGTGCGCGCGCGTGTGAGATTCATCTTATTATTTATTACAAATACGAAGATTTAGGGACAAAAGGTAATAACATAATTGCCCCCAGTTGGGCAAGTAAAGGTACTAGTTTTATCATCGTAAGCGTAGCTATAAGCTTGAGTTCGAGTTACTAGAAAAATAGAGAGGGAATTAAAAAAACTTAAATCATTGCTTATATAATCATGTTAGAGAAAATATATTAAAAAACGAAAGAAAAAAAAAAGATAAATAAATAACAACAATAGCGAAGCAAAGACTTCACATCTTTACACCTTATCCTTTCTTACCATCTGCGACAATCGTGCGCCACAGCTCTTTTAATATTCAATGTAAAAAAAAGAATTAGTAGTTCAATTTGTGTTCATTATTTGATTGAATTATTCGGTTACTTTGCTAATTATTGTGACTTGAACTTATTAATTATGAATTAACGTTTACGTTTATTTTTGTTACAAGTATGCTAATTCATAATTGTTAGAGATGAAATCTCGAGTTGAGTTATTTCTCAATCATCACCTAAATTTTCCTAACTTGTTAAAAAGTTGGAATTTTATTTTCATTTTTGGAAAGACGATCCTTGCCGATTGCCAGTTCCTTAAGTGCCAAACTCATTATCATTCCCCATTTATTAGGCCCAATAACTAAAGCCCAAACTCATTCTCCATCTTTATATATATCCCAAGTCCTACCTCCCAATAAGTGGACTAGATCATCAAATATCCTTTAAAGTACTTTAACAATTTGTTTGCCAAACCAATATATTTTAGTTCAATTTGGTAAATTAATTACTAAAGCCATCTCTATTATTTAAAAGTAAATGAACAAGTGTAGGTATTTAGATCCGACCGAGATCCAAATTTATTATCGAATAAGATAAGTTCCTTGAAATAGCCTCACGGTGGGTTTGGATAAAGAAACATGCTCATGTGTTCTTATGAGTTAAGTTATTAGGGGTTGTTGAGATCCATTTCTTGGTACATTTATGATCCTATTTATATACTACTTGAGATCAATCATTTATATATTGACTCTTAAACATGTTGTTTTTTAGAATATGTTAGTCCAAAATCATCAGAATTCAAATTGTCTTCTTGAGATGAGTTTTTGTTCAAGTGTTAGACTTACTTCCGAGAAAAAATATATATGTTGACAATGAAACGAATCTTATAGACTTGGCCTTAAAAATGTACGAGAGATAAACCTAGGGTTGTTGACAAAAGAGGTTTTCTAAAAGGGTCAGATTCTCTCTGATGCAAAAAAATCACAAATGATGTGAGTGCTTATTATCCCCTAAAACAAGACTAACATGTTGCATGTTTAGACTAATCAATTTCTTATTAAGGGTGTGATTGCAAACTCTAATAGAAGGGAAAAAACACTTATTTTTTAAGCTGCCCTCTCACAGCTGAAAACTTCTGAGAAGTGTTTCTCAACTATGAATAGAGTTTACAAACACCCTTTGTATGAGAAAAAAAAGAAAAGTACCTAATTAAAGAGAACATTAAATTATGTGAGCGAATAAAATGGACAAATAATAAAAACGGAGGTAGTATTCTCCAAAATTGGCCCTCAATTATAGAATGTTTAAACTATATTGGTAACATAAAATCTATCACAGATCTGATCCACCTTCACTCCATGTTAAGCGCCACAAATATAGAGATTCTACAATGCTAATGTTAACTGGCAATCATATTGACATCAAATTCCATTTGCTATTATCATCTTTCTTTTCGGATTTAGTATGACAAGTACCGTTTGCATCAAACGCTCATCATGTTGGTTATATAGCAAGTCTATGCAATCTTAGTATTTTCAAATTCACCCTCCATTGGTTTCCACACACTGACTAGAAAAGAGTCGATGATAATCTATAACAAGATAATTTATGTCAGAAGATTAAAGACGAAGAAGGCAAGAGATGATGAGAAAAGTTGGCGTTAATTACCTGGTTTAGATGAGCCGCAACACATGGAAGAACCAGTAAACCAGGTTCACCTAAGGCATTACCCAGCTGATCCACAACTGCTACCATCACAGGCAACGTTTTCAAAAAAAAATTCATTAACGAAACTAGATCAACTTATTATTCACAATCAACACTAAATAATTCAGCATACATATTTATTTTCTTATTCATTTGTAAATTAAAATTTGTGTGTATCAATTTTTGGGTAGCAGTGTCCCCATTTTGTAAGAAAGAGAGTGGAATAATAAGAAGAAAGAATATGTCACCTGGCTTGCAACTAATAGAAGAGCACTGACATTTTCTTTCTAGGCAAAGGGTGACTTGGTGCCGCCAGAAATAAGTGAAAGACCCGGAATTAACACAGCATTAAAAGCAAACAAGGAGATATGTAGAAGCCTGTAACAAGTGAGGAAGGTATATTAGTTGGATGTGGTTCCTATCAAGTTTGAAAATGCTTGAACTGTCAATTTTTACTAGTGCTTTAACCCAAAAGGTGCAGATCTATAAGGTATAGTTTTTGTCTGGCTCACCAAAGAAAGCTATTACATGAACACGTGTTTCAAATTTCAACTCGTCATACAAATAACTGTTTTGGGATCAAGAAAAACGTGTAAAGATGTTGCAAGATTATGATATACATACACTCCCATGATGACAGCTACAAGAAAGATTGTTGGCTTCACCATTAAAAGAAGTGACCTTGATCGACTGACTTGAATCCAGGGGGCCTTGATAAAAGGAAATGATCAGGCACAAAATCATGCTCAAATATAACTTATCTAAGAAGCATTAATTTCCTAAGATACAGGGGTTGTTTGCAAACCAGAATCACTTTATTTTAAAGCTGCTCTCACAGCTTTAGCTTCAGAAAAGTGCTTGTAAGCTGTTAGTAGAGTTTGCAAATACCCCCTTATTTAACTTTAAACACCTAATGGAGTTCTGGATAATATAGCCATACCTACTTGGCATCGCCAAATATAGATGTGGTGGACCAAACAAGGCTTTCAATCTTTATACTGACAAGTGAAAATACTAACTAATTGTTATTATACAGCAAATATTGGATCTTACAAAACTAAGGAAGATTGCACTGATCATTGCCAAAAGCTTGCGGTTGCCATCTGCAAAGTCTGCTATACCTGCAACATCATAATCACAAACAAGAAAATGTATCAACGGAAAAAGCGGACATGAATGCCAAGATGTTATCGTGCAAAGTTTCATCTTACCCATTTATAAATAATTAAGAGAAAAACACTCAATTTATATAGATGTTTCTGCCACAATTACTATCATATATTGCATTAGAACTGTTTCAAAACTTGATCCATTTGATTGTTTCTCCATGCACAACTAAGATAAAACAGATTTATCTCACAGCCATTTTATCCAGATTTGTTTAAACTATACATGAATATTGGATACATCAAAAATCAACTAAACGGCAATTATTAATGAATTTTTTATATGATATGCTTTCTAATTTCAAACAATGAAAAGTTAAAATATTTGAAGCAATTTAGGGAGCAATAGATATCAGAGCATTTAATAACTATATCACTTAAAAGGAAATTTAAAAAAAGCCCACTTGTTCTAATTTTAGAAAATCAGGTTTAGCAAGCTTAAGGTAACACTATATGTAGATAGAGATAAATATCAGCATAATTTACATGCTGTGTTGAATGGATAAACCTATTACTAGACATGATAAGGGAATACAGGCAAACACAGAGTGCAAAGCACCATTAAAAGTACATGTAGTGGTGCATCACCTTTGGAGAGTTCTCGAGCAACCTGTTGATCCAAAGAGAGACAGAAATAAGTGAAAAATTATAACTAATGCTAAAACACATTAAAATGAAGATTCTTAAGCAACAATTCACAACAGAAAAGAATTAAATAACTTTTCTCATGTCTAAACTACAAAAAAAAGTAAAATATTATCATCACCATCATCAAGTCCATTCCTACAGGATCGTATAAACGGGAATTAGTTCTCCAAATTACATGATCGTCCTTCATACTATCGACTTTATCTAAGATCTATCATGTCTTCCATAACCATATCATTATAGGTTTCAAAGGCCTATGCTGCCTTCCACTAACCTGCCTATATGAGATTTGTCGAATTGGAGCTGTGTTTGGTCTCCTTTGAACAAGGCCAAACATCTATCTATAATTTTATCCTCTGTTCGAGACATGGACACATAGTTCTTTGTGGTTGACATCCATCTTAACATACACATCTTATCTCGGTAATATGAACTGAAATACTTAATTAAGTTTATTTATTTTTTCTATTTCTAGACACAGAATCTTGTGCAAATATATTAAATGAAGGCATCACACAATAGCAGATGATTCCAGCCAACCAAAAAAGCTTGGTTATTTAAGAACCAGCCACAAAGCTGAATAGGATAATGTTTAACAAACACGTCTCTAGAATATGTAAACATGCAATGCCAGTCTTCCATTATGGGAACTACTCTAATGCATACAAAATGTTTTTATAGAACATAAACATGTGAAACTTCAGTGAAAATAGCGGCTACTGATTATGATAAATATGTTATATTACATTTCTATCAGCATATTTTAGGATGTCTTATAGTAGCACCAAATGTTCTAAAAAAAAGTAGTATCTCCTTAGTCCTTATTTACCTGTGACAAATTCTTGTGGCTGGAGCTTGAGCAGCAAAATGATCTTTGAAAATAAGGGAGCTAAAAATAAAATAGAAACCTGCATTACAATGAAGCATAGAAAGTAAGAGCTCTCATATAGAACTTACTGGGGCACTAATATCTCAACATGAGTTCCCTTTCAGGCATCAGCAGACACCGGTTCTTCACACTCACCCGTCCCACCCATAAGACAAAGGGAAGATGAACAAGAGGAAAAAAGAAAAGAATGTGAAGATCATAACCTTACCAGCCCAAAGAGTCCAACTGGCCATGCTTCAGCAGCGGCACCAAATTCATCACTGCGCAATGTCAATCCTGTAATCAAAATAGTTATAAACCCTTGGCCAAACGTAAAGAATAATTATACACAATGGAAGTCTTAATTCTTAAGTTGGAATGGTAAATATTAGTCACACCATGTTCAAAAGTGATAATGATATATTTACAAACATCAGAACCTAACCTGAAATTAAAAATATCCCGAAAGTGCTAACTTTTGATAGATAAAATCTATCAGCAAAACAACCAGGGCTAGGATTTGCAAGCCCTAGCAATACTCCAGAGATAAGAGCTGCAAGAACCATTATGCAAATATATTAGATTGGGGACTGACTAAATGTTGGTAAATAGAGTAAAAACCAGACACATAATATCCGTGAACCATTTAACCAAGCGAAGACACAACAAATTATGTAATCATCATCATTGACAAGGTGGTGAATAATTTTGTGGCTTTGAGGAACATTTAGCATTATCATGACCTAAAGAATTGTTATCTATTTCATTAGAGCAATTGAATAACACAATTAAACCATCTAAATCGTCCCAGTTCCCACAATTATCTGATACTTTTAGACGTTTTCATTTCTGTTTTTGGGTAATCAAGTTTACGCCAAGCTTGTAAGGTGGGGTAGACCGAATGCAAGAAAAAGAGGAAAGCCCGTTAGTATTAAAACTCAATTACTGTGGATGACTTGAAAAGCTCTTCAAGATTTCTTTAATGAAACAAATGACAGCTATTTCACTTAGGCTTAAAAACTTTAGAATGAGCAGCAATCATCAAGAAACCAATTAATATATACCACAAGTATACTGTTAAGTTCCACACATTAAACACTTATTGATATCAAAAGAAATAGTTTGGCGACTTATTTCAAATAAACACCAGCAGAGAAAGGTCAATGCAAGAGACTAATGATAACTCAAAATGACCCAGCCAGATATCGGTCATCACAAAATCGATAAACGATAAACGCTTTGTAACACATAAGTTTAATTAGTGCTTAGTAATAGCACCTATAAACAACATCGACCATACCTAATGGCAGAAAATTATCAGATGCAAACGTAGCTAATGATTTTGTCCAATTTGGATACACAACTTGTGGAAGTCGGTTTTCTCCATCTCCATTTCCCTGAAACTCAACACGACAACGAATGTTGAACCGATAATTCTATTATAGAAAGTGGAAACGAAATGAATGGTGGGAACCTGATAGGGCTTCGCGGTTGCTGTAATTCTGTGTATTCTAGAAACTGAACGGAGCTTCAGGGAAGAGGCGCAACATTGGACTTGCTGCCGGAGAAAGGGGAATACGCCGGCAACGGGAGTTGACTTCGGTTGCGGAAAAACCGAGTTCAGTGATCAGGGCGTGCGGAATTAGGGTTTGGTTTTAAAAATTGGGTCCTACCGGCCGGTCGGAGTCGGACCGGTGAACCGCCTCAAAGCAGCCCAATAGAGGTGTATAGAACCAAGTATTGGACCGCCCTCAGAACCGGAAAAACGTTCGAAAAACGGGGAATTTGAACCGGCCGGTTTTCACCGGTTTTCAAAAAAAAAAAAAAACGGACGCCCGTCCATGGCCTTTCGGTTTGGAAGGCAAATTGGTGCCCACTATTCACGACCTCTCGGTCTCTCACGGCCTTACTCAGACTCAAAAAAGCCTTAGGGGGGGCGACCTTGGTGCAAGGGGAAGATTCACGGTCTGAGTCGCTTTCGGCATTCATAGAGGAGAGGGTGTGTGCTTTGTGTGGCGAGAGGAGATGGTCGCTGGTCAGAAGGGCACGGTGGCGGGAGTCTTGATGGTGGTAATGAGTGAAATGGTGAATTTAGGGTTTGGAGGTTTCATTTATCTTCTCTGCTAAATGTTTATGGGGGATGGAAGGAGGCGGTGAGGGAGAAGAGTAGGAGGCGGTGAAAATGGCGAATTTTTGAGCTCCTGCGGTGGTGGTCAATTAGCCGCTTTGGGCTTTGGGGGAAGGATTAATTAGAGAGAGAAGGGAGAAAGTGAGAAACCGAGATAGATGATGTTTTGACTTTGGGGGAGTGGTGATTTTACTTGGGGTTAGTCTTTTAGTGAGATTTATCATTTATGCATACTATATATTATATATATAATATTTATTATGACGTCACACCGGCTCAATTCGCTCAATCCGGTTTGACCCCGTTCAATCTTTTTTGGGGTCGTCTGCTCAACTTCCGGGTTCCGTTTTTAAAACATTTTGGAGTGCGGGGTGCAGGACGGATTATAGTCCATGGTATCCACTATCCCGAAGTACTGTATGGTTGTACTTGATTGCCACGTGTACGAAATTTTACTTGAATTTTTCTTTTTCTTTTTTGGAATACAATTATTTTTTTTTTGTTACCTTAAAATTAATATTTTTTTGGAAATGAAATCCTATGAAAATTCAAACGGGGATACTCAAATATTTATATTTTTTTTTAAATACGGGTTTTCTTGAGATTATTACTACAAATAAATGATTTGCGCGTCTTTTCATTTCTAATAGATACTAGAGTTCAAAAAAACTCTTGTAAGGAAGCGGGTTGTGAGAGAAATTAAATTTTATTAATCTTACTTATTTGAACTGAATCATTCTTTATAATTAATAGATTAATTTATAAGATGGCCTCTTTGATCTCTTGATTGTTATGTTGTATTTGAAACATGTTGAATGAAAGACTATGAAAAATGAATGAGAATTGAGGATCAATTAACAGAGAAGCCAAATTTCATTTCCGTTCAAATGATCGGTCCATAGTGATGATTGATGAATCATGAACATAGAATCATCCATAATAGGCGTCGCGTGCAACCAAACATTGATAGAACTCCTTTTTTTGTGCTTTCCGGTTGAGCACCTTTTTTCATCTGAGCTCTAATGCTAAAATTATAATGTGCTCTATCCAAGTATCAAATACACAAAAAGATCAAAGAGAAAAAGGAATTACAATAATACAACAACAATGATTATTTGTCAGATTCGACTCTCTGCTTTTGAATAAAGAATCCCAGGAAAAACGAGGGATACAAAACTCCCGTTGTTGAATTTTCTATAGAGCACAAACATCAAATTCTATTCCACCCAATCATTATACAAGCTAAAACTTTTTTACATAATATAAATCATCAATGAATTCACCCAACTTACATATATACGTAATGGAAAGCTCTAGAAGATAACTCTACTAATGTTAATAAAATCACAATCATCGATCAACTTCTTTTCACCATTCAAATCGGTGTCACTATTATAAAGCTAAACTCATCTTAATAAATGAGAAGAGGACATGTGTACTTCGGAAACATGGTGAATACTATATAATCTAGAAACAATAGGGTGGTCTTACTCATCATATGTACCACCGTATATTCATATCTACAATTGCTTTCATCATTTCTCCTATAGCCATTTGATTTATCTTTTTGGCCCGACAATATAAAAGGAGATAATGAAACCATCAAATCCCTTCCGGAAAGAAAATTTCTACTCAGGACATCTACTCCAACTCTACCAAGCAAAGCTCGAGAACAAATGTTGCGTAAACGTCCAAGAAAAACAAATAAATTACTAGAGCTAACGGTGTCTAACGACTATTGAAATGCTTCTAAAGTCCAAAAAGCTGTCGCGGAAAATAAACAAAAATTGAGGCAAACCTTCAACTTGAGTTTGGATTGAAGAGTTTGAAAAAAAGCATTTGAAATTCATAGCAACAAAACCATTGTGTTTGTTTTTTTCTGGATTTCAAAACTAATTGTTGAGGGATTTGAGAGGATTTCAAATTCTTCCCAATATGGATGGATTTGAAATCTATTATTTCAAATTCCTAGTATTTCAAATCCTCTATTCAAACACACCCTCGAGGCTCCATTTGGATGGATGGATTTGAAAATCAATAGATTTTTACATAAATCGTACTCTAAAATGGATTTACAAATACTTAGATGTGAGAGTTTAGGGGAAGAGGGTGAAAGGGAGATGGGGAAGGAGTGGAGATGAGGGAAATTTCACAAAATGACTAGGTTTTGATGAGGATTTGAAATCCCTCATTTTGAACTAGCTTCTCAAATCTAAGTATCTATAAATCCGTTTTGGAGAGCGATGATTTTTGTGTGAAATTCATGAATTTCAAATCCATCAATCCAAATGGAGCCTCAAAGAATCGTATAGTAGAACATTAAATCCGTGGATTTTGTAATTGTGAGTGGATTTATAGTTAAAAGATCAAATCAAAACGTTTAATTGAATGAATTTTGAGAGGAACTAACGCTAAAGAATTGTAGATGATGCACAACTCCACAAGGCTAAGGCATGTTTTTTGTCTTTTCAAGGCTAAAGGTATTATTTTTATTCAAAAAAAATATTAAAAAAAAACTTGTAATATTTAAAACAAAATTTAGTTTTTAATACATGTCGACTTCAATTTTGCCAAAGAAAGGTCAAAAACACGCTTTTATGTTGATATGTGCTCACCACTTTGACGACTCTTCTAAACATACACCCGTATATATAAACACGTGTGTATATTCTTCTAAAACATATCTACGTGATTGAGAAACTCTGCGAAAATTAATGATGAGAAATTTTGGAAGGTTTACGCACCGATCGATTCTCTCTACATTATAATGGCGGATTATTTTCAAAACCATATAACCTCGGATAACGCTTAACGGGATTCTACATATGCACGATTTATTTTTTCTTCTTATTCTTCTTTAACATCGCATTTTAGATCCCGCCGGTTTAACCTCGTTGAAGTCTTCTTTGAACCCCTCAATTGAGCCATTTCAAGGTGCTTGTTAGTTAATCGAATCGAACATGTTGTATTCACGTGCCTTTTTATATCATTAATTTACGATTTGTGGGGTTTACGAGAAAAAATCGGGATTTGGCAAACTTTTAGTATTTTAATTCTTGTTTTCCTTTTTGTTTATAAATTTCTGGGTTTTTTTTTTTATTGTTAGCTAATTTGATTTGGACTAGTGTAGTCTGAACAATATTTTGGATATATTTGCACTCTTTTTACTTGCTAATTCTATATGTAAATTTTGGACTTATATGTTTATCATGCTCATATTTTCCCCCCTCTCATATCAGGCCATCTATTATGTATCATGAAATAATGTGTTATTGTATTTATAGCAGCATCCTAACATTTTGTTTTGACAGAATGATGAGGAGGAGCATGTTTATACAAACACAATCAACTCCCTAATCCTGCATCTCTCATGTTCTATCCGGGAAAAACAGAATGGAGGGCCGGCAAAGGCCGACTTTTCCGATGCACGGTCTGCTATGAGTTCACCACTAGCAAAAAGTCTTTACGGAATTGATGGTGAGTATTGAGTGATCCCCTTCCTCCATTTAAGTCAATGTGACAATAGTTTTATACATTGTTGGATAAAAAATAATGGAAAAAAAAGAATAGATTGTGAAAGAATGTTTTGAATTTGAATTGAGAGGTGTAAGCCTCATAAACTATGAGGCATTGGAGTTTGAAAAAAGCAAAAAAGTAGTATTAAGTGTGGGAATAAGTACACCATGTATTAATTTGTATGAAAAGCATCGTAA
Source organism: Stenogyne calaminthoides (assembly GCA_037126765.1). Taxonomy (NCBI): domain Eukaryota; kingdom Viridiplantae; phylum Streptophyta; class Magnoliopsida; order Lamiales; family Lamiaceae; genus Stenogyne; species Stenogyne calaminthoides. Next base: position 14,432,874 of record JBBCBC010000007.1, read on the forward strand.
GTTTGCTTCTGTGTTTGTTAGGGACTTTCTTTTCTGAGTTGAAGGTATTGATTTGTCTTCATTGGGCGTCTCAGATTCATAGTAAGATCCAACAGTGGTAGATCTATTGGATAATGGTATAACATTTTCTTCATCTGAAAGAGTTCTTAACATTGAAGTTATTTATTTTCTTAATGTTGTGGAGTTTTGATTAAAGAGATAAATTTTTTTTTTGTTATCTCAACGTTAAGATATAAGAGAAAGTATGGATAATTTAGGTGTTGTTTTGGTGAATTACATTGTTTTACATTAAGATTGGTAGTTTAATCTAATAGATCACACTTATATTTTTGTTTTACGGGTGAGTTACAGAGTTCTTTTTGGATCGATTTTGTAAGCATCACGAAGTGGGAAAGACACTAAGTGGGATCTTCTAAAACCCAAAATCTTCTTTGCAATCATGGACTTCTATTTCCTCAGGCGACCATTGATCTTGGATACAAATCTGCGGCTTCCATGGACACGCCTATTAAAGAAGATGATTTAGGAGACCGCCATGATCAAGGAACTTCTCGAGACAGATCCGTCGACTCTGCGCAGGATGGCCGGTGGAGACATTGAATATGTGGGCTTTTGATCTGAACCTTTGGAATAGTTAAACTAAGAATCTGAGGAGCTTTGGTGGTACGCCACTAGCTCTTGTCATCTCTTGACCAACTTTTTTTGCACATCAATATAGGATAATATATTTTTAAATATGTAAATATAGGACAACAAGTACATATTCCTAGGATAATATGTTTTAAAATATGTAAATATAGGATAATATATTTTAAAATATGTAAATATAGGATAACAAGTACATATTTCATGAATTTTATATTTTTTAAGAAAAAAAATATTAATATTGTTGTTTGACTAGATATTTCAAATGTTTATTTAATTCAATTACAATAAGGTTAATTGACCTTAATATCAAGTGATATTTGAGCTTGTTTGGACTTGATTGTCATATATTTACAAAATTTTAAAATATATTTTTTTATATTTATATGAGTTTTTTTAACTCATTCAATCAAATGTCGATGCATATCTATATAAGCTTTTTAATATTTTTACTATATTGTACCACATATCTTTTGTGTTTTATTTTAAGAATAAGTTATTAGATGAGTGGTCGATTTAAATTGAATACAATTTCACCTTCCTTTTTTTCAATCATCGCAAATCATTCTATATTTGAGGCGTATGTATCGAAATTCAATAAATCTTTTGTGTAAAATCACAATAAATTTAATCGAATCTAAATAAAAATTACAATATCAATGAGGAAAATATTCATGCCAAATAACATCTTATTTCATCTTAATGAATCTTTTCATGAATTGAATTTGTGGCGATCGAGCCAAGAGAATCATGGAATGCGAAAATCAGAACACTATGCAAAACTAGATACGGGTATTGAACCTGCCCGTTGTCATAAGTCAAAAACCCGTTGTAAAAAGTTAAAGGAATGCGGGAATGTTTGAGATTGGGGATCCTGACTATGGGTAGAAGGTCGGTGAGATAATCAAATTTGTTTAGAAAGTTTGGTAAGTTGAATTTGGCGAATGTTTGGATCGGAAAAGAAAAGAACTTAAAGGTCATTGAGACCGATTATAATCCGATTTAGAAAGATGGGGTAATATGAATGGGGATATCACCGAGATCACGACGGAGGTTTAAGAAGTTAGTGACAGCATCTAAAATTTGAAGTTGAATTTCGCTAATTTTTGGAATGGAAAAGATGCGGTTTAGAATGATAGTGAGATCGAGTATATTTTGATCAGAATCAGAAAAATGGGCTATTTGAGGTATTTGGCTAATGTTGGTATTGGTAACGACACTGTTTAGAAGGTTTGTGAAATAGGTGGAAATTTGATTAAAAAGTTGGGCAAGTTGAATTTGGCGAATGTCGGGTTTGAGAGAGATAGGACCATTATAAACGTTTGTTATAAAGGATATCGTTAAAAATCGCATCGGAAATAAATACGACAACATGAGTTTGGTCATTGTTGGCCTCGGTAAAAACACGATTTAGAAGGTTAATGAGAGTGTCCGAAATTTGGGAGCGAAGTAGGGAAAGTCGAGTTTGGTTAATGTCGGAAAAGGGGTTATGGATAATGGCTTAGAAGTTGATAATAGCATTTGAAAATTGGGAAACAAACTCGTCAAGGGGAATTGGGCGGCGAATGGGATTTGAAAGGTTGGTCAATTTCGAGGCGGATACACTCTGTAATAGGCTGCGCCGTGGCTTGGCATTCTTGGGTGGTGGCGACGGTCGCCACAAGAATTAAATGGTGGTCGTTTTACCACTACTTGTCATGACAATTGTAGTTAATTTGGAGAAAACGAATTGTGAATTGTGACTTAGTGTGTGTTTTGAAACTTTAAAAACAGCTTGTAGAAGCACTTATTTTTAAAAGTTGTGAGAGATAATTTTGAAAATAAATGCTTCTAGAAGCTATTTTTAGTGTTTCAAAGCACTACCTTAGTGTGATGGTATCACGATATGGGGGTATTTTTGTAAGGTTCCAAACGTGTACCAACTTTAGTTAGTGTTGATCATGTTTGTTGGGAAGGGTGGATTAAGAAAAATAGACTACATGGTTTTGCGAGTTTTTATATAATTATTTTAATAATCTCCAGGAATTATTGGGATATTTTTTGAAAAATAATAAATGATTATGATCATTTAAAATTGCATGCAAAAATAATTTAGAATATTTGTATTTTCTTTTATCAAATTAAATAAATTCTCACAAGTTATAATCTAAAAGCTAAAAAAAAAGAGTTTTTGGTAACTTATGTTTTTTTTTTATCTTTGATTTTTTTAAAAAAATATTATTAATCAATTATTTCATGATCACTTATTTTAGTTATTCCTTTTCAAATTACACTATAAGTTGGTCTTTTGCAAATTAAAAAAATGATCAACACGTCGGTTAATTAATTGTGTTCTTGAAGGATGAATCGACAAATATCTATCATTGCGCGATCATATTAATTAGGGTTACTTGATTGTAGTTAATGGAAGTGGTAATGAAAATTACTTTTATTAATGTTGTTTGTTAGTTTTGATACAAAAAATAATAGGAATATAAGTAAGCAATTGATTGATTCCACCCACTCAACCCACCCTTCATAATGCCCATTGTTCATATTTTAACCAAGTAATAGAATGCATTTAATAACCATTAATCATTTGACCCCCAAATAATATCCATTATCATTACCATTTTTACCCATATCAAATGACCTCAGCTTTTTACTTATTTGCTTTTTTAGAATGTAATATTAGTGAGAGTGATATTTATAGAAAAAGTAAAAACTAGTTGATTCTTACAAAATATAACTTGTTTATACATAATGGACTCCATATCCAAATTACCATGCAATATATTATTTAATTACCTAAGTCGCCATTCGAGGTTTTCAATAAATCAGGACTCACATTTTTATTCTAGTACATATTTGAAGAATATTCGAAGAAATAGAGTTTATGTGAGGCATCCAAATAATCCCACAATAAAGAAATAAAGTGGGTGGGCCAAATAAGATTTAACAAAGCAAAAAAATGAAAACAATGATACTTTACGTAAAAAATGCCAATCGCTTAATCATTAATTAAGCTGAGAAAATTATTTAGAAGACGTGCACGCACCACCCATACTTTGAAAGCTTAATTTTTTTGACAGGCTACTTTGAAAGCTTAATTAAAGGACAACATTTTGCGCATTAATACTTAAAAACTGATGATTGCAGGATCTGAATATATGTTGTTGTTTATTAAATATATAAATATAAATTAACCAAGTTGGATGGGCCAACTTAACTAAGTAGACAAAATAATAACTTTAAAATTAATAGGTCCAGACGTGGAATAATATCAAAAGATCATTATTTTGCAAAGTCAAATTGTAGACGAATATTCGAAGTGATTAATTATTTCCTCGCCAACAACATGATCAAGTATATACTTTAGTAACATTTCTCTCTAACTCACTCACACTGCCAAATGCCAACGGCACTTTTAAAGCTTCCCCAACTGGCAAAATTAACCTGCATAGTTTTCATCGAAGCCCTCAATAATTGACACACACACACACTCTTCGTCAAATACACGCATTTGAGGCAAGAATAGCGCTGTTCGAGAGAAGCTTATACCTAGTGTTTCAAGAAAGGTGATATCTGATTATAATATGGGTTCATATGAGTAGATTGATCCGTTATTGTTACTATATATCTGTGTTTCTACGGCTTTCCCTTTTATTTCCATGGTGGATTTCTCCAGTGGGCACTCATCTTTTTTCTTTTTCTTTTTCTTTTTGTTAATTGATATGCTTGTTATACTTGTTGTCTTGGCCAATTGCCTTCTGCATTTTAGCATGAGATTTTGTAGATTTAATGCTGTATTCTTGTGTGCCTGTCGTGGAGGTTGATTGGGGATGGTGCACTAAATAGGGTTACTTGGTGAAATTGGTTTTATTCACACTAATTGCAGTTAACGAATAATGCGTGAGGTTTAGTTTTTATTTTCTTTGTATTGGAGTGGTTTTTGATGCCTTAAGGTGATATATAATATGCACTATATTTAGCTGTAGGTTTACGAACAAAGTAAAAATTGATTAATTTGTGTGCTTTTCCTGTGCTGTCAATTACAATGCAGGTTTTTCCATTCCAACTTAATAATTTGGAGCGCAAATTTAGTCATCTCTCCACCCGTGATTAAACAGGAATTTGCAAACACAATGATCCACAACTTTAGGAAATGAAATCACCTATTTCATAATTGGTGTTCCACTTTATATTTCATAATATGGATAAATGACATGTGAAATAATAAGAGTATCCAACAAATCTCCATATCTTGGTTCATGTGTTAAAGATCCCTCTCACAGCTTTTGAAAATAAGTGCTTCTGGAAGCTGTTTTAAGTGTTTCAAAATACACCCTACATATCTAAATAACAACTTTAAAAATGCTTAATCCCATCATCATCTCTAAAAATGGCAACATCCTTGTGTTTGATTTTCTTCATTTCCGTATTCTCAACAGTTCTTAGCATAACAAACATTACTCATGCATACAGCCACTGCCAGGAGAATGACAAAAGCTTGTTACTTTCACTGAAGAACGACTTGATATTCGATCCTTCCTTTTCGAGAAAACTGGTACACTGGAACCGAACAAAAGATTGTTGCACCTGGGATGGCGTCGTAATGCAACGCTGCAGGCCATGGATCGGGTTTGAGCCTTGAAATCGAGGCCATTTCAGGTGGAATCGAGAATTCATAGTCTCTTTTTCAATCTTAGGCACCTGGAGAAGCTAAACCTGGCATACAATAGGCTGGAAGGTGTTGAGATTCGAAAGGCATTCAAAATCTTACATACTTGACACACCTGAATTTGTCAGATAATGCTAGTTATCACGGACAGGTTCAGGATGAGCTTTAACACTTGAGGAGACTGTCCAGTCTTGATATCTCTTGCGATCAGGGATTTTGGCCTCTGAAACTCGAGAATCCAAGTCTGAAGATGCTTCTACCCGGAATCTAACAGGGCTTAGGAACTCCATCTTGATGGTATTCCTATTTCAGCTCAGGGGAGCGAGTGGGGCCAACTTATATATTCCAATGCACCCGAAGTTAACCGCTCTGAGCTTGGGTCATTGAAATCTAACTGGGCTGTTGGACCCTCGCTTACACCTCTCTTCTTTCTTATCTTCGCCTCAACTTCAACAATATGTCCACAACGTTTCCCGACTTCTTTCTGCGAATTTCTCAACTTTGAGTACCTTGAGTCTCAGTGAGTGCTCTCTGGAGAGGTACTTTTCCAGAAAAAGATCTTCCAGGTACATACTTTTACAGAATCTTGATTTAACAGGCAATATTTCTCTATGGGAAACATTCCACAGTTTAGTCTGAGCAGATCTTTTAGGTCTATAGTTCTTGCTAGTACAAATTTCTCAGGCACATTACCAGATTCTGTTAGCAATCTCACATTTTGTCCCTCTTAGACTTGTGTCGTGTGTAGATTTAGCTGACGGATTCCTTCCGTGCTAGCTAATCTAACAGAACTTACTCAAGTGTCCTTATCCCGTAACTCCTTCACCGGATTTATCCCACAGTTTCACATGTCCAAGAACCTTGCAGGTATAGACCTCAGTCATAACAATTTGACAGGCCCACTTTCTTCCCTGCATTTTCTTTCAAGGTCTTTCCCACCTTGAATATGTCGATTTAGGGTACAATTTACTTAATGGGAAGCATTCCCTGTCTCTGTTTAGCCTCCCTTCACCATGGACACTTATGTTGAACAACAACCGATTCAGTGGTCGAGTCAATGAGTTCCCCACCCCACGTCCCCTCTAACTTGTTTAGGCTAGATTTGAGTAGTGTCGACTGGAAGGGCCTATTCCTGAGTCTTTCTTGAACTTGAAAGCCTAGCAGTGCTTTCATTGTCCAACAATTTGTTCAGAGGGACTTTTCAGCTACAGAAATTCGAAGGCCTGGAAATCTATCGAGTCTTTATCTTTCTTACAACAAATTGACAGTTGACGCGAAAGCAATGTTACTTCTGCGTTTTTATGGATTCCCCAGTTATCCGAACTAGGCCTTGCTCCTTGCAATCTGCACTATTTTCCTGATCTTAGAAAACCAATCACGCTTGACTGGTTTGGACCTATCAAACAACAAGCTTAGAGGGAAATTCAAGTTGGATTTGGGAAGTTGGAAATGGATACCTTTACAATTTGAACCTTTCTTTCAATCTCCTGGTGGATTTCCAAAAGCCTTACAGTTTTTTCAACTAATCTTCAGTATTTAGACTTAAATTCAAATCAGCTACAGGGTGAGGTGCCGCCTGTTTCATTTGACGCATGGTACGTGGATTACTAGAATAATAACTTTGATAAGTTCACTCCACTTAACATCACCGACAGCCCTTTCACTTTTGCTTTCTACTCTCTTGCAAATAATAGCCTAAGTGGACCGATTCCAACGTCTCTTTTGTGAGGCTTATTACCTTAGCCTTCTTGATTTGTCTTTCAATAACTTCAGCGGTGAGATACTTCCTTGTCTACTTCATATGCCAAACCTTCAAGTGTTGAAACTGGGAACAACAACATCAGTGGTGAAATTCCAGATGTATTAGACGAGTCGTGTGATCTCAAAACTTTGGATCTTGGCAACAACAAGCTAGAAGGAAAAAGTTCCAAAGTCCCTTGAAAAGTGCAAATCATTAGAGGTCTTGAAAGTCAAAAAACAATGACATGAGTGATAGTTTCCCGTGCATGTTGCCATCCACCTTTGCGGCATTTGTGTACTGCGTTCAAACAGATTTTCACGGAGAGGTGAAATGTCAAAACAAAAAGCTGGGGGCCAAATCTTCAGATCATTGACATAGCATCCAATAACTTCAGTGGCAATCTGCATTCCATAAACTTCTCAAGTTGGAGAGAAATGGTTATGAATAGTGATGAGCGTACGAATCTGGCCTTCACTATCATGATATATCCCAACTTGTACTATTTCATTCAGATGACATTGAATGTCAAAGGCTCTGAACAGAAGCTTTTCAAGATAAGGGTGGACTTCACATCCATTGATTTCTCCTGCAATAACTTCAAAGGGGAGATACCTGATGCAATCGCGATCTCACCTCGCTTTATCTTCTCAACTTGTCCCACAATGCTCCTCACAGGCTCAATCCCAAATCATTCGGAAACTTGACGCAGCTTGGAGCATTAGACCTCTCGGTAAACAAGCTAATGGGCATGATTTGAAGGAGCTTACAGGGCCCACATTCCTTTCAGTCTTGAATCTTTCCTACAATAAGCTGGTGGGAATGATCCCAACTGGCCGTCAGTTTCAAACATTTTCGGGTGATTCCTTTGAAGGAAACAGAGGGCTCTGTGGTTTCCCCTCAACATAAGCTGTGGGGAATGGTTTAACACCTCCAGAAACTGAACAGGAACAGCCCACATGGAAAGATGGAGATAGAGTGGGATTATGTATCTTCTGCACTTGGATATGTGGTGGGATTGGGAAGCATTGTGTGGGCACTTTTTGTGCTGTGGAGGCTTCACACGAGTATACTTTATGAAAGTCGATGGGGTTCTTGAAAATTTCAAGCGCCTGCCGTGACAGGAAAAGAAGGCTAGCAAGAAAAAGAAGATTGTGCAGGAATGCTCAGGTTAGAAGACAATAGTGCTGATAATGCTGATATTTGGTATAGGGGAAATAAAGAAGGTTTTAGCTTTCACATATGGTATGTAATATGTATATGCTTTCTTTTTTGCTGTGAGTTCAACTTAAATATGTAAAAACCAGCATGAATCTTTGTATTAGTAAAGTAAAGTACAGAGACACTCTGTAATAAGTTCTTTATGTAGCAAAATCCAGCTGATAGTTTGAACATATGTAATATCAATCTATTGGCCTTGTTTTTTCACAAAAAAGGTAAAATGAAACTTGATTGATATAACTGCATTCATCAAACCTAAATTGGAAATCATTGGGGAGTAGAATTGGGATTGAACTGAATTCATGAAACTGGAATTTCTGTCCTTTTCGTAGCTAAAAACAAGCCGAACTCATCCTTGTGAATATTATTGTTTGGCACAATTTATGGTCCATAATATTTGATCATTTTATTAACTGGATATGGCGTAGTTCAATAGCTCATTGACTGCTGTGCGTTTAATATCATAAAGATAAAAAAAAGTATCTTCTAAAAAATACTGTAAAATATACTTTCTATAAAACAAATATTTTAAATATTACATTAGGCAAAAATACAAAACAAAGTCAGGTCAATTATAAGCAACCTACCAGGCTCCGTTGACCAGGCCAACGGTGGGTTTTTGTTTTTTTTTTTTTTTAAAAGATATTTTAAATTTAAAATAGAAAAGCAAGAAAAATCAATTTGAACAAATTGCCTGTAAATCTCTGTCATATTCAGATTCTTCGTCTCCTCTCTAAATATCGCTCTCATCCCCATTCCGATACTTCATCCCGTTATCATCATTCCCAATAAATTTTTTGCTAAGCTGTTCTTCGGTTCTTGCTTTTCTTCTGTAGATTTATCATCATGGTTTCAGGTAAAAACATCACAAATTTTCGAAATTATTAAATTTTCATGTGGTTTTGTGGATGGCGCTTTTTGCTATATGGTCTCTTTTTTAAAATTGATTGGCGATTTTGGTGGTTTGGCGAAAGAATTGAACTGGGATTTGGATTTGTACCTGAAAAACTAGGAATGCATTGAATTTGATTTGTTTGTTAATTCTGCTTTTATTCATTCTTAAAATTGCATTTTGGTTTTATTTCTTGCATTATTTTGCTTGACTTTGTGGCCTGTGGGTAAGGAGATTCTGGTTTGGTTTTTTTAGAATAGATTTCAACTGAATCTTAGTTAGTAAAAGCAGCAAAGCATTATTTTGTGAGGTGCGAATAATCATTTGCAGCTAATGATGTGTCTTTTGTTTCTTGGTTTCCAAATATTATTTGTATAATATTTTTTGGTTTGAACTAATGTAATTAGGAATTGAAAGGGGCTGTCTTTGTTATGATGATACCCAATACTCATGTTAATTAGAAAAATAAAAATCATGATCTTGGACTGTTGAATTAGTAAGTTGGTTATGTCAAATTTTCGTTGGATTGCAGACAGTTGAGCTTAAGGTTGCCATGTCATGCCAAGGTTGCGTTGGAGCAGTTAAGGGGTCTCGGAAAGACGGAAGGTTTGTTGATTTACCAATGTATCTGTTATAATAACAAGTGTTTGCCACTAGTATCAAGGAAATTAGCGTGATTGATCCCTGTTTTATTGTTTCATGTAACTGTTTCGTTTGCTGAGACTAGTGTTTCTTTGCTAAAATTTGGGCATGCTTCCTAACCAATAACATGAAAGTTTGATGGCAGTCAGCTTTGGCTGTAATGCAGCCCAAGAACATTACGTCAGTGTGGATTAAATTGTCATCATGTCCCTTGACATCCCAAGTGTGTCATTAACCTTAATTCTTGTTCGCCCTGGTCTGATATACGTACTACCTTATTTCAGTCTTGCTTCCCGATTTTAGAAGCTCAAGCTTTTTGGAAGTTCAGACGCTTCTTCTTCTGAGTCGCAGCAAGACGTGCATAACAAATTGGACAACTACATAAAATCAACTCCACAAGATTAAGTACAGAAATTGAAGAGGATTAATTCTAAAGAATTAAGGAAAGGGTGATGGTCATGATTGCTAGTTTTATTAGCTAAAAAGAAGTGGCTGTAGTGCTTCTCTGGGACCTGTAAAATTTAAATGAAATGGTAGAATTAAACAACAAATTGAACATATGAAGTAGTAATTGATCTGCTGCAGAATTCTTACACATAAGACAATGAGTGCACAAGTTCATGGAGATCATTAGTAGTTAGGTTAGTCTCATCATGCAGAAAATGGTAGTGTGTTGAACGAGTAATCCCTGCATAACCATGCATTTCGTATAATCGTATTGTTAGTTAACAGATTCACTATTAGTGGAAATCTCAGGTACTTGATCTTCTAGTTAACAAAAGAAACTCAAAGTCTTGCTTCATGAGCACACATGTAGAAGTAAATGTTTCTGGGATGGCAAACTCCGTGTCAATCACAGTGCCTAATAAATATTATGCACAAAATGTTGTTTCAAAAAGAGAGAACAACGACTCAATAAATGGTAGGATAGAGGAGAGCATCACACCTGGTGGTACATTATCTGGGGAGTTTGATTGAAAAAACTTGGTGTGGTGACTTTTCTGCGCCACCACTAACATAAACTTTGGATTCCTAAAAACTTGCATGCCTGAATAACATGAACCAGAAATACAACGATTTAGAAAACAAAGACGACTCTCAAAATGTTTCATAGGTGAAAAAAGATGGACCTGGATAATTTGTTCCAACTCGATGTTTAACACTTTATTGAATTGGAACTCGCTCACGCCATTCCTAAAAAAGTTATACCAGCGCATATATAAGGACAAGATTAACTAAAATTTGACAAGTAGATTGTATACAGAAACAATGTTCATAAAACGCATACCCAAATATAATTATTTGCTGAGGTATCTTGCCACCAGAACTACTGTAGAAGTCGCCTAATAGCTCGCTACATTATCAATGGTGAAAAGGTGATCAACAATAATATCTACCGTGCACACATGTTAGCATGACAATCTGCTGCTGGAATTATACCCGAAGCTTCCTTGATCTACAGTGGGGGAAATAGGCCTTAAACAGAGTATCTATCATCTCCGATCTTGGTGACTGAGAATGCAAAGTTGCTTTGTATTTCAAATCAAAGGCCACTCTATTGAATTTACCACCTAGTTTTTCCAGTAGGCCACACACGTTATAAGCATGCATAATTCTCATCAGAAATGATGATCTAAAATTAACTAGATTTACAGCAGCAATAGAACGGATATCTCTTAAGGGGATGACCATGTGGAGACATACATCCCAACAATCAGGGTGGGGACTTGATGAACAACAGATGATGTTGGGTAACACTCAGTAGATAACAACGAATCATTCCACCAAGCTGCTATAAAATAGGCAGCAGCGAGCATAAACAATAAATAAAATACTGATTTCAAGAATGCCTTTCAGAAATAATTTGTAAAGTAAAATAACTACTTCTTTCCCTTGGCATTTATCTTGAGCAGCACAATGGTGAGGTACTGATCATTACAAGAGCGTGTAGTAGTAGGTGTAATGCATTAAGTAATTATACCAAACTCCAACAATCTTCCTTTTCCATGTGCCTTAAATAAGAATGAACAAAGGACTTTAGACAATAAAATGAAACATGTGTGCTCGATGGAATGGTAGCTACCATAGAGATTACAGGTTTTCCTCTCCGACAGAACACAGAGGATATCTTTGGTAACTCATCAAGTCCTTCATTCAGCTGTTCAAACATCTTATCCACCCTGTCAGCAGCAGGACTGATTTTATATTGTTCATTATCTTCAAAAAACCTTTTGAATTGTTCATCCATACTACATCAGATGAACAATCACATTTAATATATAATAATTATTGAATACTAAAAATTCTTCCAGCATTTTCGTTGCAATACATTTACTCACTATTCATTTCCGCTTGACACAACTAACCAAGTCTTGGCAACAAACTCCCCATTGAAATGTGTGGTTATTGGAGGGCGTTGAATACTTGGTGATGGTGGGGGTGGCTGCGTGGAGGCTGGCGTTAGAGAGTGTTCGGTGCACTCCGGCGATATGATTCTTCATTGCTGTTGTTAAACTTCCCGTTTGTGATATTTTCATCAAACACATTATTTCTTTTCGGGTTTGGACTTCTCCAATAATAAAAAGTGTGTTATTACAAGAACAATTAAAAGAGTGTTACAAAGATGAACTGGTAACATTGTTTTGCTCATATAGTAATACACTTTTTATTATTGTGGTAACACAACTTAACCGTCACGACAACGAAGCGTCATGAAATGAACTATTTAAGTAATGACATGCATAGATTTATAAAGAGATGCTAGCTAATGTTAAGTTAATAATTTTTTTTTTTGACCTGGACAAAGTTAGTTGTTAGTAGTTGATACGCTTCCAAGCACCAAACACTTACAATTCACACAAGTCACCTTATAACTCCATCCATTCGTTCCCAAAGGAATCGGAAATTCACAGAATCACCTTATAACTCATACCAATTAGTTTAAAAGGGAATGGGAATTGGTCTCCACTCTCCCACCAGTCCGAGGAAGTTAAATTTGGGTAACAACAAGTTAGCAGTTAAGTTAATACTAATACTTAAGGGTTTCATCTTTAACTTCTCATTCCTTTTGATGATTGGAGGAGACACAAATAACTTCCACTTCTCTCGTCTGATGATCGTGTTGGATATTGACATCAAATTCCATTTGATATTATCTTTTTTTTAGAATTTAGTATAAGTACCATTTTGCATCAAACGCTCATGATGTTGGTTATATAGTAAATCTATGCAATCTTAGCATTTTAAAATTCACCCTTCTTTGTTTTCCAGACTTACTAGAAAAAGAATCAATGATAATCTATAACAAGATAATTCATGTCGGAAGATTCATTGCGAAACTAGACCAACTTATTATTCACAATTAACGTTAAACATTTCAGTAATACATGTTTATTTTCTTATTCATTTGTAAATTAAACAAGCTAAAGAGTAAAAGGTGTTGCAAGATTATGATATACATACCTCCCATCCCATGATGACAGCTACAAGAAAGATTGCTGGCTTCACCATTTAAATCAAGGAAGGCGGAAACAAATTATGTAATCATCATCAGTGTTTGGGAGGTGAGTAATTTTTGGGGCTTTTGGAGGTAACATTTTAGCACATCATGACCTATATAATTGTTTTTCCCACAATCATTTAATACTTTAAGTTGTGATATTAAAACTAAATTACCGTGGATGACTTTGAAAAGCTCTTAAAAACTTGATGAGTTCTTTAATGACACAAATGACAGCAGCTATGTCATAGGCTTAAAAACATCAGAATGAGCAGCAATCAATCAAGAGACCAATGATAACTCAAAATTACCCGGATATCGATAATCAAAAAAAAAATCAAAACGCTTTGGCCACATAAGATTAATGAGTGCCTTCAAATTAATATACATCTAGAGAACTGTCATCTTTGGAGAGTTATATTGAGCTGTTGAACCAGAACGAGACAGAAAAATAATAATGAGCATAAAAATCCTGAAAAATCAAAAAAGGCTTTTTCAAAACAGAGGAATAAGGGCAAAAATTATACACGCATGCACACAAAAATAATTCGACATTAATGTTTGAACTAAGAATACATTATTCAGATTACACGATAGAATAGAATTCTAGGAATTAAATGAATAAATGTATAAACACACAACAATATTCATAGCACATTGTGGGCAACAAAAGTGTTCCAACAGATCTTTGCGTATATAAAAAAAAAGCTAGTTTCACGCGGCCAATCAAGTCCTCCTTGAACCACTCGATTTCTTCTTCTGTTGTGTTTCTTAATCTTGTACCAACACCGAAAAAAGAAATCCACCAACCATTTAGGCCTTTCACATTGAATACATAAATACCCCCAAACTAACTCCTATCACAACACCACATCCATACCCCCCATAGCCACAACTTTCCCACGTAAATTCATCAACAAAAGTCGGCTCATCATCATCATCATCATCTTCTTGGGGCAATTCCTATATCCCTACACATTTTTTGCAATGAAATTCCACAATCCTTTGGTTCAATATATGCATCGTTCTCCTGAAAGCTTGAGGAGATTGTGGTATCCGCCCGAAAGATTATTCATTGAAAGATTTAGCTTAGCAAGAAATGTCAGGCTTGTTAACTGAGTTGGAATTTGACCATCCAGATGATTTGATGACAGATCCAACGATTCGAGGATAGTCATATTTCCAGGGATGGAGTATATAGCCTGTGAGATTATTATCAGAGACAAATTTAAATACCTTAGAAATTCAGCCTTCCTATAGACTCCAGAATACTCCCATAAAATTGTTCTCGGATGTCGATGGTCGTGAATGTTGTCAGGATTCTCTCCAGCTGTAGCTCCATACCTTTGATAACAAATGTCATTGACTCTTGGTATTTTTTGAACCACCTGTTATCTTCTGTTTTCTTTTCCTTCACATCTATCATGGCCCTAAAAGCAATTTAAATATCTATCGGGCAAAGGGCCAGTAAATGCATTATGGGCTATGTCGAAAAACTTGCAACATGGGAAATGGAGCATTAGCCTTTAAAAGGGGGGTGACAATGTGCCATGAAATCTATTAGACCTTAACACAGGACTCGAAGCCCATCAAGAGTCTCCATCCAAAAGGAAATGAGTCTTGTATTTTATTGTTCCAATGTCAAGAACCTCAAGTTTTGCGACAATTGGGTGGGGTTCTTGGTAACATTCCTTCAAATTGATTGCCATTCAGGTTAAGAGACAGAAGAGCTAAACCCAATGTAAATGTTGATGGGAATGAGACCGTGAAGCGATTATCCTTTAAATGCAAGACCTGCAAAAGATTTGGTCAAGTTTCCTAAACATTGAGGAATTTGTCCTTCTAAACTGTTATTTGACAGATGGAGATATTCAAGAGATGTCAAGTTGCAAATGGATGATGGAATCTCTCCGGTTAATTTGTTGGAATGGAGTATTATAAGATACCAAACTCGATAGGTTCCCAATGGAAGGAAGGTAATACACCTGAAAGATGATTTTCTGCAAGATCTAGATACATCAAGTCTATGGATCTTCCAATCTATGGTGGTATATAGAGCCTTCAAAATTATTATTGGAAAAGATCTATCAGGGACATGCACGGGTGAAACAACTCCGGAGGAATGGTCCCTGAAACATAAGACATATTAGTATCAGACTAGTGAAGGCATAGTACGACTAAGTAAATAATTAGTGGGCATCTCCTGTATGCATTTGTTCATAATGAAATGTGAAACCTAATCAGATACTCTATTCTTAAATCAAGCATCAAACTAACCAATTGCAATAAGGATTAAAAACTAATGCATAAGTAATATCTTGATTGAGATAATTAGTAAATTAAAGTTTCCAAAGACTACAAACCATTTTTTTTCATAACTGGATTAAAAAAAAAATCAAAATTCCGATGGGAGAGAAACCACAGCTTAGAACTGATTATTTCTACAATTAGAAACAAAAACCATAAACTAATGAAGAGGGAAGAAAAATATTCTAATATCATTATTTGATAAGCAAATGGAGCCCAAGGATGTTATATTAATATGTATTATACGATATGCTTATGCTTTAAATAGTTTATAAATTTTTTAAAATTGTGATATATATTTCATTGACAAAAATTTGTATGAATATGGTTCACTTTATGAGACTCCCATTTATTTAAATATCCTTTATTATATTATAAAAACTCATCTGCTATGTATAAAAACTATCGTTATATGTACCAAAAACAACTCTTGTGTAAAAAAAATGCTTTATTTTAAGCAATGAAAAGTTTTTTTATAAGTTTGATAGTTTTTACACATGTTGATGATAGTTTATGTATGAATCGTTCATACGAATGAGTGTTTCTATTTTCAATAGTGGGTGATGTCATATAATTTCTTTTTAAAAAATTATTTAAAGGAAGAAACATAAGTTGAATGATAAGTTTATGGGCTTTAATTGCAATATTATTGTATGGAGGCCTTTTTTTTTTTTAAATAAAATAAAATTATAATTAGTCCTATTACATTAGTTAAATGTCTTCTGCTTTTTTGTAGTTATGCATGAAAGATAAGTAATCTTTCCTCCGTAAAATTTATAATTGTTTGCTTTTTTAACTTTACGCCCCATTTTAACTTTTCATTTAAAAAGGAAAAAAGTAACTCCACTACCCATAATTTTTATCCTCACATAATATTACAAAAAAATGTCACTCACTACTCCACTTATTACTCACATACATTTTTCCTCTCCCAATACCTAAAACTACCTTCGTTTTTATTATTTTTATTATTTTTTTTAAACAAAACAATAAAAAAAATGAAACAATTACACCAGGATTTGAGGAGTATTATTTTAGTCAATATCCATCAGACTAATTATTGGGAAGATAAATAGCAATATCCAATTAATTACTAGAGGATGGGTCGAGTAGCCCTTCTAATGTAATGAATTACCATCTTTATCTTTAAAAAAAAAAGTCTATGACGTAAAAACATTGAAGAGGCGAGGCATATATACTGTTCAAGCATTGTTGTCAGAGGACTACAAAATTTGTTGTGGTTTACTGAAAGTGGATTTGGTCAACTAGCACAAAGTTTGTGGGTTCAAATCTTTTTTGAGCATTTTTTTTTATTTTTAAATTTTTAAACTTTATTTATATTTCTAATTTCCCCTTTTTATATTTGTCAAAACATAGCTCTTTATTTCTATTTTTCCCCTCTTTTCATTTTATAAAATTATAATAAAATATTTTAAATTAAAAAAAATTCTTTCAAACATTTTTTAATTTTTTTTTTTCTTTCTATTTTTAATTATTTTTTCCCCTTTTATCTTTGTCAAAAACACATGTCTTTATTTACAATTTTCCTCCATTTTTTTCATCTTTATCAAATTATAATAAAATATCTAAATTAAAAAAAAAATATACTATATTTTTTGTCAAGAATTGAACACACGCCCTCAAGCAAACAAAATATACTTGAGATTACATTAAAATCATAAGAAAAATGTAAATTTTAAAGGGTATTAAATCAAACGAAAGCAAGATTAAAAGGCAAAATATAACAAATTACATGCAAAAACATAATAGTATTACATACAAAACATAACATTATTACATTCAAAACATAAGAAAAAAATTAAATTAATGAAGGGTATTAAATAAAAATAGAAATAATATTACGTATAAAATATAATAGTATTATATGTAAAAAACCATCAAAAATTGCCTAAAGGCATTTCACTTCGATTCAACAAAAGCGACCAAAAAATCGGTTTGGGGCCTAGGCTTTTTTTTTTATTAATTCATTATTAATCAAATTATAAATTTTAAAAAAATTAGGGTAGCCTAGGCACGTTTCCTTGGAAACTAGCGTTTTCCTCCACCCTTGGTAAAAAACATAAAAATATTATATTAATGTTACTATTTTTTAAAAAACCAATTTTTGTTATTTATATGAATAAACAAATCTTATAATGATTCACATCGATTTGATCCACAAAATTTCCAAGTGGACCTACTTTTGGAGATTCATGAGATTTTTGTTTCATGTATTTTAAGGTATTATAGTCTTGGCAACAAATAAACTTCTACACCTAATATAATATATGCAGCAGTAATGATACCACAAACCAAAATACAATAAACACAACAATCAACCGCTACCCATCAACACAAGTATCAATCCAAACACTTCAAAAATTAACAAAAAAGAGTTAAATTCAATTTGTTTGAACGCATATTCAAGTTTTGTAAATTATTAAAGCGCCTAATTTGTTCTAGAATAGCAACAGACATATATAATTGTAAGATTTAAAATGTCAATCTAGTTATAAAATAACAAAAAATGTAAAGATCAGCTTAAAAAAGGAAAATTAGTTGCATACTTCTTACTAAATTAAATTATATAAAATCAAATCTTCAAGAACTTGATATGTTAATATAATTACTTTGACAATTTGTCAAAAATTATATGAATGGTTGGATTGCTCAAGATATATATGAAATGTCGATTTCATGTACGATAACTTGTATATATATGTTCGTGACATATTAAAATTACGAAAAGGATCACAAATTGTTTTTTGGCAAAACTTGTGAGAGAACCAAAAAGTTAGATAAACCTATTTCTTCAAATTTTATTGTTTTTGTTAAGACTATCGTTTATAGATAAACATTATCACTATTAGGCACCATCGCTGTTTGGCAAATAAATATTTTTTAATTAAACAACGATAAATTATTTTTAAACAACTATATATAAATATTAATAATAATAGTGTCTATGCAAAAACATTGAATATCTTCATCGCGGAACTTGAGTTCTATTTGGCAAAAATTTATGTGGGAGCCCTAGTTCAAATGCATTTTTTTTTAAGTATTATAGTTATATACACCTTACACACTATCATTGTTATAAAGTTCAACAATTTTTTAACAATGATATCAGATACGACAATAAATGACAATGCGATATGTAACAAAGGGCTTTTAAAAAAAAATTGTATGAAAACACGAGCTGAATTATTTGTCCCAATCCCACCAGAATTTGAATTAAATATTTCGATCTCCGCTTTCTTGGATTGTAGCGATATTGTCAATCTAAAATCCAGTTTTTAATTTTTTTTTTTTTAATATTTAAAAGGATTCTCATAAATAATCATATTATTAAGAATCAATTTTTACAATTATTTAAAAAAGATAATTTAAAATAAATAATTTCTACATTTTCTACAAATTTTCTAAATGAAATAAGTATTTATTAAAAAAATATATCAATCATAATATTAATCTAGAATAGATTTAAAAATATTGATTATTTAATTTTATTATTATCTAAACTCAGATATCAATCATGTCAATTGTTTTAAATGGATCGACTATTTGGTTTGGGAACCAATCCACGATGCCCATTAGATCTTAAGGACTAACAGCTAGCAAGTAGAACCTATGAATCGTGAAGAAATTGGGTTAACCTAGCTAATCGACTTATCCACAATTTTGGAATTTATAAAAATTTCTAAAGAAGACTAGAATGATATCATCTGTTCCATTTTAATGTTCTACTCCATGTTTAAATATTTTTGATGTGTAATGATGGAAATTAAAAATATTATCCAACGACTACCATAATCTTTGGTCCATATTATTTAAAGATTAGAAAGTGGAATATATTTGCAACAGAGAAAAATGACAGGAATGTAATAACTGGAGAAGATTCAATTATTTTTTACTTGTCAATTTTGATTAGACACAATGAATTAAGGGTAGGAGTAGCAGGACTACCCAACAAAAACCGCATAATTCCAACCTACTTTTAAAGATGAATTAGGCTTAAAAAGACTTAGCTTTCAGGTCAATTGTTTATTAAAAGGTCATGCTTTGAGTTTACATAAAAGTTCATCTGAATATGCAGGATTTAAGTTCAACATTTTTCAAATAAATAAAACAAAGCAAATTTGAGCATTTTAATTCCACACTTATTTTTTCTCCTTATATTAAATAGGGCTCTCCAATTTTAACACTTGGGAGCCTAGGAGTGGGAATTAGGAATTTTATCTACATTAGTCTAGTTTCTTTTCCTTTTTATCTTTATTATTTCCTTTATTGTAATTGAGATATTGTAGTAATTTTATAGAACTATTTTGATTCCAAGGCATTCTTATTTAAATTGAAGTTTATGGACTAATTTATTGAATGTTTGTGTGGATTACTCTTATTTTGTGCTTAATTCATTTGAAAGCATGCTATTATTGGCCATGATAATGTGTTTTATCTATTGTTAATAAGGGTAATATTAAAGATTTATCTCATTAATATAATATACATTCCACCCAATTTATTATGAGTTCGAGAGGATTAACTACGGAGGAATTTATTGGTCTTTGGTGCTATTTCGGGAGTATGTCATTTGCTTGGTAGAAATACATGTTTATCTTGTGCTTTCCTTGGATTAAAATATATATGGAAGATTGATTAATCCTTGTTGGTGATCAACCCTATAAGATCAAGCATAACGTAACCTTAAAATTGAGTTGTTAGTCATAAATGGATTTTTAAATATTGCAATTTTTTGAAACCACTTTTCTTTTTATTTTTTGTTATTTTCTTTTTCATGAGCTTGTTGTTGATTTGGTTGGATTAGTTTTTAGTTGCTTTCTTAGTGACATTTTAGGTTAGCATTTATAATTAATCTTTTAGTTTTAAACCTTCCGAGTAAAATCAATCGTAGTCTAGATGGAATCGAGCTAAAAAAAATCGCTTTAACCCTTAAGGATGGGATGGGCTGATACTTAACGCCAGGATGAACATCGTAACACTTGCGTTGAATATTTTACGTATTGAGAAATCTTGAACAAAGTTTATGACCTAAATATTTTAAGTCATTATTTAGTATAAAAATATTATTATACCTACGTAAAAAGATTATATGTTGAATATACTACCAATGAATTCAGCACCAAAGAGAAATAATAATCGAAATCCCATAAACTATTGTCAAGTTAAAGTAGCAAAGAAAAGGCTAATCATTCAATGCGTTGGTCCCAAACACAATTAAAAAAGTGTTTGTAGCCTAAAAGAAAGAAAAACATAATGAGAAGAGAAAGAGGCTAGAATCGTACCACTGATGCGTTATGATAACCAAAGTTGTTCCAAGGAAGATATGTTGAAGATGGGTGGAGCATTTCAAGTCAAATTGTTTGTGATATATCAAAGACTAGTAAATTATTACGCCCAATCTCTCGGAACACCTTTATAGTTATAAAGAATATAAAATATCAATTTAATTATAAAACATTATGTAAATGTTTATAAACAATTAAAAGCATCATAATCAAATCATTAAGAACATGATACATATTGAGAATCTGTTTGCTTAGTAATATGACTGTATATGTACAGATTAATTTTTGCAGCGGCGAGGACATAAGAGAAGGAGGCTAGAATCGGGAAGATTTAGACCAAGCCCTTTCAAAGATGATATATTGTTAATTGGGGTAATATTAGAAGATTTATCTCATTAATATAATATAAGCATTCCACCCAATTTATTATGGGTTCGGGAGAGGATTAACTATTGGGAGGGAATTTATTGGTCTTTGGTGCTATTTCCGGGAGTATGTCATTTGCAAAGAAAAGGCTAATCATTCAATACGTTGGTCCCAAACACAATTAAAAAGTGTTTGTAGCCTAAAAGAAGAAAAACATAATGATCTAAAAAGAAAGAGGCTAGAATCGTACCAATCGATCATGTTATATGATAAACCAAAGTTGTTCCAAGGAAGATATGTTGAAGATGGTGGAGGCATTTCCGGCCAAAATTGTTTTTGATATATATGCATACCAGAAATTATTAAAGCCTAATCTCTTCCCGAACACCTTTTAGATTATAAAGAATATAAAATATCAATTTAATTGAAACATTATGTAAATGTTTATAAACAATTACAAGCATCATAATCAAATCATTAAGAACATGATACATATTGAGAATCTGTTTGTTTAGTAATATGAGATTAGAAGAGATATGAAATCATATGATATATTTTATTTGCATATGTGACATTTAACTTTTTCACATATTTGCTAAGACATATTATAATATGGAAATTCAAGAAATAGTTATTGGTATTAGACTATGTACATCAATCAATCATAAGCGACTGTATATGTACAGATTAATTTTTGCAGCGGCGAGGAGACATAAGAGAAGGAGGCTAGAATCACATATACCACTAAACATTATTCTTGATAAATCAAGCCCTTTCAAAGATGATATATTGAAGATGGTTGGAGGCAGAGGACCCATCCAGTTGTTATATCAAATAAACAAACCCCAAAATGATTAAGTTGTCCAATCTCTTCCTGAATAATACTATATATTTGTAGATGTTAATTAATAGTACAAAATATTATGCTTCATAAACAATTTAGTGAAGGATTATACTTTACAGACCGCCTCACTTGATGGTATGAGCATGTAATTTGGGTATTGACACTTTAATTTTTTGGGGAGTGGTTTTATTAATAATTGTGCTAATTTATCTGGCGTCATGCATGACGCAAAATGCCATACTGATTTTATTTTAAAAGAAATATTATTTGTATACCTACGTATAGGATAGACACCGTGCACTTTATGTTGAATATTTTACTTGTTGAGAAAATGCGGAACAAGTTTATGACCTAAATATTTTAAGTCATTATTTAGTAGTATAAAAATATTATTATACCACCTACGTAAAAGATTATATGTTGAATCTAGCTAATATACTTCACTAATGAATTCAACACCAACGAAAAATAATAATTGAAATCATATAAACTATTGTCAAGTTGAAGTAGCAAAGAAAAAGGCTAATCATCTAATAAATTGAAATCATATAAAAACGTTAGATTAGTCAATGACTTTTGATGAAATAAGCTAGAATAGATGTATGTAGAGGAATTTCTTGTTAATTAATTAATTAATAAATTGGCATAAATCAAGGGAGACCAAATTCACCATGGCCTTTGATGACATTTAAGACCGGTAATTGTACGGTAATAGATATTATCAAGTGGGTCAATTGCTGTGCTTATATTGACACATCATATTTGCTGCTAGGGAACATCCAATACGCCTAGTATCGTGAGGCGGGTTGAGTGAGTGACGGTAATCAATTGTTTACTTATTCTCATTACAGATTAAACCACATCAAACAACATCAATGGGTTTTATTTTTGTCATCACTTCCATTACCCCCAACCAAACTCAAGAAATTGAACTAATGAAAGAGTCAGGCATGTTTAACTAAAGTCACTATAATTTTACAACCTTCCGGCGTAAAGAAAATTATTGAAAGAGAAAAAGAAGAAGAATATACATAAGACACAAGAGAACAATGAAATCAACATGAGATTGAATGACACAATGAATCGCTTTTAAAAGTTAAATAAACAACTTAAATTTTAAATACAAATTAAGATGGAGATCATAATTACCTAAAACCCAATCAAGGACAACATCCAAGAGTCGCCTGTTGCTAATTTTCTAGGCACGGTCCCGAAACTTATTGCGCCACAGACTTAAAACTTGTAAAGATGATGTTGAAACTTTTACTAAGATATGATCACCAAGTAGCTTCCACCCATGCTTCAAAAACACAAATAAAGATTTTATTTTGTTAAGAGAGGATTAATTAAAAAGAGTTCAACTCAAGCTAGATAAAAACAAGGAAAGAAGATTCTAAATGAACAGTATCACTAAAAGAAATAACTCAAGTCTAGATAAACAAGGAAAAGAAAGTTCCGATTTTAAAGCGAATAATCTACAAGTCCCAATTGAATATCTAATTAATGCACTCTACTGAAGCTCGAAATAGCAACTAACCCAATCCAAACTACAAATAGGATTTTCAATCGCTCTAATTATTTTTCAACACGCAGATCTGATTTTACAGTGAGGATGCCAAAGGTGAAGATTGGACGTATCATCAGGCAGACCACCCGATATGCTAGGCTAGAATATAACCCTAGAAACACTCAAACATAAAAAAAGCACTACAAATATCACTAATAGGAAAACCCTCCCTGCAACGCTTGATTTCAATATATGATGGCAGACATGAGTTGATTGGCAATATATTTATATGATAAGATTGTTGTGAAAAGGAACTGGAGGAAAAAGCGACCAATTATATGCAAGTCAAGAGTCAATGCTCAAATAATTAAGTAATTAAGATTGTTGTAGGCAAAGGAGGTGTTGGGGAATGACCAAATAGGATATGTAAGTCGAGAGTCATTGGTCAAGTCAATTTAAAAGATAATGTTTAATAATCAAATATAAATTATTTTAATTTGTTCATATTTTATGAAAATAGAAATTCAAGAAATAAATTAAGATTCATTTAAAACAAAAGTGTAATCACACACTTTAGGGGGTGCTTGAAAAAAATTATAACTTTAAAAAAAATTAAAATTAACAATTATGGAAAATTGATTATAGTAGAAGTTATACGTTTATAAATTTTTTAAAAAGTTATTAATAAGATTTTAAAAAAAATAAGCAGATTTAAAAAAGACTAATATATAAGTTACTAAAAAATAATTTGCTTAAAACTTTTTAAATTTTATAACTTTCCTTGAAAACATGATAATTTTAAATAAAAAAAAATCAAACACATCAAATTATTTCTTCACAGCTAATTTCAGCCGGATTATAATCACTTATATATTTTTCACAACACCCCCGTGTGATAAGAGAGAGATGTCGACTTCATGTTCTAGCAAAAAGTGTAACTTTTCAATTAATTAAAAAATATTAATTTTTATATTTTATTTTTCGTCATATTTTCTTGCATGCCGTTTCCTAATCTTGCCTTTCTTAAATCTAACTACAAATCAAACTAATCGCCCTCAATCTAATCAACAAACTAATCATCTCACACATTTATCATTTTTTTGTTCGATATATTTTTGGCTATATAAAAAAAGTAAATTTTAATTTTAAATTTTATTATTTTAATTTAGTTTTGATTTTATACACAATTTAAAAAATTCATAATTCTTTTTATTCTATAAATTTACGTAAAATTTTAGGACAAAATCTCACAGAATCGTGCACGGATTTAAGATCCGTGCACCTTACTCCAACTTGCTCATGTATCCACATAACATGTCTTAATATATTAATGGATCAAGATGGAACGCCATTTTATCAGCAGATGAAAATAAGACGTGTGCAATTTTAGAAAAGTATAAGAAAAACCCAATTGGCCAATTTTAATATTATTTTATAAATTTTTTAGTATTTTGGAAATGAGGCTAATGTATAAGTAAAATTATGTAATTAGTTTAGACCATGGTTTTTTGAATTATGTCGGTAGCAAAAACAATAAAGAGAGATTTTAATTTCCAAGAACACGGCATACAAATTTTATATTCAAATATTCAACTACCTAATTACCAAATCGTCAGAGTCACAATCACCCAATACATCTAGGAAAGAGAGTTTCCAATTAATTGTTCAATTATTTCTCAATCAGAATTTATAGATTCCAAGAATTTGGGCTGCAAGGTTTAACGACATTGATATCGCTATTAATTTTGCTAGGCCACATAACCCCTTACACGCAAGAAAAATATGTGGGTAAACCTCTGATAACACTGATTTCATATATGCACAGTTAGTTCTAACTAGTGAGGGTAAACAAAAGTCAAACAGGCTCCTTCTTTATAAATAAATCATATTCAAGGCTATGGAAGTTTTATAATTTTAACATGTTAAGCCATGACTGATGTTAGCATTGCCGCTAGTTCAAGGGTCAGCACTGGCCAACGAGAGACCCCAGGTCTTGAAGTTCGAGAAACGTAGGAGAGAACATTTATTCCCTCTTGTGGTGACCTCTTTGTACGCAAGGCCAAGTATTTTGTTTTTGGTAAGCCAAGGGCCCCTTTGTAGTATAAGACTGAGAGGACTTTTGGTCAAATTCTTTTTATAGAGACTATTCGCAGTTGGCATGACCCGCAATCATTTTGACATTTTTTGCATTTTGTATTTATTAGTAAAAACGAAGAAGTATAGAAAAATTAACTTAGTAAAAAATTCACGCGTCGTAAATTTATTTAGTCATATTACACCGTAGAATCGAGGCTGTTTTACAGCCGTTCAATACAATAGAAAAGCATGCATGTGCACTAATCTAATAAAACCATTAAGATCATCAATTCCATTCTCAGTTCTAAGACAACGTAGGCAGCAGATATATGCTTCCTGTCCTACAAACCAGATATTACAAGATGCTGGAGTTCTCAAAACAAGCGATGTGGAAGCTAGTGAATATTGAAATAAAATACCACCTACAAGAGAAAGAATATTTTAAAAAATCAATTTTATTCTATAATTATTAAATTTTAGACAAAATCTCTTTAAGAATCGGGTGCACGGATTTAAGATCCGCATTCAATGCAATCCTTACTTGGCATGATCCACATAACACGTCGTTTAATATATTCACCCGATCAAGTATTTTTTTTTTTTTAAATGAGTCATTCTATCGCATTTAGCAGTACCTGCATCAGAGTGCATAAGAAACCCACCTCACAATTTTATATTATTTTATAAATTTAGTATTTTGGAATGAGTTTAATGTATAAGTAAAATTATGAATAGAGTTTACAAACACCTCCTATAGAAAAAATACATACTTAATTATTACACGAGAACATTAAATTATAAACGGATAAATGGAGAGATAATAAAAACGGAGGTATTCTCCAAATTGGCCTCCCCTCAATTATAGTAGTGTTTAACTATATTGGTAAGTTTGATAAAATTCCACATGCATCCCATCCATCTTTCACTCCATGTTAAGCCACAAATATAGAGAGATTCTGTATAATGCTAATGTTAATCGCAATCATATTGACATCAAATTCCATTTGCATTACTATCGCTTTTTCGAATTTAGTATAGCGTACTGCTGCATCAAACGCCATCACGTTAATACAGAGGCAAAGTCTGTATTTTCAAATTCACCTCCATTAGTTTCTGGAAGGTCAGACTGACTAGTGTAGTAGTCGGCGATAATCTATACAAGATAATTTATGCCGGGCGATTAAAAGACCTACATGCGAGATGATGAGAAAAGTTACGCAATTACCTGGTTTAGATGAGCTTCGCAACATGGAAGAACCAGTAAAACCAGGTTCACCTAAGGCATTACCCAGCTGATCCACAACTGCTACCATCAGGCAACGTTTTCAAAAATTCATTAACTAAACTAGATCAATAACTATTATTCATAATCAACACTAACAATTCAGTACATATTTATTTTCTTATTCATTTGTAAATTAAATTTGTGTATCAATTTTGGGTAGCAGTGTCCCTAAGCTTTTGTAAGGAAAGAGAGGAATAATAAGAAGAAAGAATATGTCACCTTGGCTTGCAACTAATAGAAGAGCACTGGTTTTTCTAGGCAAAGGTGACTTGGTGCCGCCAGAAATAAGTGAAAGACCTGAATTAATACAGCATTAAAAGTAAAAACAAGAGATATGCAGAAGCCTGTAACAAGTGAGGAAGGTGTTGTGTTGATGTGGTTCCTATCAAGTTTGAAAAATGCTTGAACTGGTTGGAATTTTACTACTAGTGCTTTAACCCCTTGAGTTTCAAAAGGTGCAGATCTATAAGGTAGTTTTTGTTCATTTCACCTCTAAAGAAAGTTATTATATGCAACATTTGTTTCAAATTTCAACTCGCTACACAAATAACTGTTTTAGACCAAGAAAATCGCGGTAAAGATGTTGTAAGATTATATATACATACACTCCCATGATGACAAAGCCACAAGGAAACGTTGGCTTCACCATTAAAAGAAGTGACCTTGGATCGACTGACTTGAATCCAGGGCCTTTGATAAAAAGAAAATGATCAGGCACAAAAAACTTCTGTTTCAAATATAACCTATCTACAGGGCTATTACTCTCTTTAAGATAGTACAGGGGTTGTTTGCAAACCAGAATCACTATTTTAAAGCTGCTCTCACAGCTTTAGCTTCAGAAAAGTGCTTGTAAGCTGCTGTGAATAGAGCTCGTGTAAATACCCCTTTTATTTAACTTTAAACACCTAATGGAGTTCTTACAATGTAAATAGAGCACCTATACTTGCATCGCCATAAAAAATATGGAACAAAACATGGCTTTCAATCTTTTATACTGACAAGTGAAAATAATACTAATTTAATTTGTTATTATACAGCAAATATTGATCTACAAATGAAGATTTAACTGATCATTGCCAAAGCTTGCAGTTGCTACATCTTGCAAAGTCTGCTATACCTGCAACATCATAATTGGCAAACAAGAAAAAATGTATCAACGGAAAAAGTACATGAATGCTAAGATGTTATCGTGCAAAGTTTCATCTTGCACCATTTATAAATAATTAAGAGAAAAACACTCACTTATAGACAGCCAAGCCACAATTACTATCATATATTGCATTAGAACTGTTTGCAAAACTTGATCCATTTGATTGTTTTCTCCATGCACAACTAAGATAAAAATAGATTTATCTCACAGCCATTTTATCCAGATTTGTTTAAACTATACATGGAATATTGATACATCAAAATCAACCAAACGGCAATTATTAATGAATTTTTATATGATATGCTTTCTTAATCAAACAATGAAAGTTAAAATATTTGTAGTTGTAAATTTAGGGAGATAAAACAGATACGTACATTTAATAACCATATCACTTAAAGTGGGGAAATTTAGTTAAAAGCCCACTTGTTCTAATTTTAGAAATCAGGTTTAGCGTGTGCTTTCTAAGGTAACACTATATGTAGAGATAAACATCAGTACATGCTGTGCTAAATGGATAAACTTATTACCAGACATGATAAGGGAATATACAGAAAGTGTACACCACAAGTATGTAGTGGTGCATCACCTTTGGAGAGTTCTCGAGCAACCTGTTGATCCAAAGAGACAGAAATAAGTGAAAATTATAATTAATGCTAAAACACATTAAAATGCAGATTCTACAACACCACAAATATTGAGAGAAAGAACTAAATAAATTTTCTATGTCTAACTAAGCAAAAAAGTAAAATATTATCATCACATCACTAAGTCCATTCCTACAGGATCGTATAAACGTGGGAATTAGTTCTCCAAACAGATCGCCTTCATACTATAGGCTTATCTGGCATCTATCATAAGTCTTTTCCATAACCATCTCATTATAGTTTCAAAGGCTCACGCCAAGCTTCCACCAACTTCCATAAGGAGAGATTTGTCGACCTGGAGCTGTGTTTATCCTTGAACAAGCTACCAAACATCTATCTATAATTTATCCTGTTTATATACGGACACA
The DNA here is from genome assembly GCA_037126765.1 of Stenogyne calaminthoides. Classification (NCBI taxonomy): domain Eukaryota; kingdom Viridiplantae; phylum Streptophyta; class Magnoliopsida; order Lamiales; family Lamiaceae; genus Stenogyne; species Stenogyne calaminthoides. Next base: position 14,462,024 of record JBBCBC010000007.1, read on the forward strand.
TAGTTCTCTTGTATATTATCCATCTTAACATGTTACACCTTATCCTTCGTAATATGAGCTAAAAATTCAATTGCTTTATTTATTTTTTCTATTTCTAGACGACAGAATCTTGTGCAAGAGTATGAAAATGAAGGCATCACACAATAGCAGATGATTCCAGCTGTTCAAAAAGCTTGGTTATTTAAGAACCACACAAAGCTGATGGAGAAATGTTTAATATACACGTCTTCTAGAATATGTAAATGAGTAATGCCAGTCTTCCATTATGGGAACTACTCTAATGCATACAAAATGTTTTTATAGAACATGAAATACGTGTGAAACTTCAGTGAAAAATATTAGCGGCTACCTAGGATTATGATAAATATGTTATGTTACATTTATCAGCATATTTTTAGGATGTCTTATAGTAGCACCAAAAATGCTTCCCAAAAAAAGTATATTCTCTTAGTCCCAGCATTACAGAGTAAGGTGGAAAATGAACTTGCAGAGCAAAAGCCATTATAAAGTAATAAGACTAGTAAAGAAAGTAAATTCTTTCCCAAAAATAAGAGGAACGCTAAAAGTGTAGGTAGAATGCTTTTCTTACTGTGCTGGTTCAGAAGTTGGGACTGACATTCCACTCCAGTGCAGCAATGAGACAACCCTGAGATATAGAAAAGGCACTGCAATGGAAACACTAAATTGACCCTTTTCAACATCGGGGAGAGTTGGTAAAGAACATCTTGTTTACAGGTACAAGATGTAAAGTTAGTTTCAAACTATACT